>ML381572.1:37213-92949 GCA_005239525.1 Nicotiana knightiana
TCTCAACCCGCCCACCCCAAAAAAAAAAGAACAAATACAAATACGAATAGAAATGCTCCATAGTTATCATCTTCCATTTCGGTGCCGCCACCACGTAGCTTCATCTTATGGAATTTCACTAGGCGTGAAAATGCTGCTTTCTTTCCCTTTTATAGACTTCGATAATCTCGATGAAACGGCAACCACAAGAGGATCCCAAGCATCTACATAGTGAGGGCTGTTCTTCCGAGGATAAGCATGAGCTGCAGAGTTCCTTCTTGAAGATTGATAATATTACTATCATCAATTTTCTGGTTTTCATTTTATTACTCTTCATTTTCTCCCGTGGTAAGATTTTCTTCCTTAGTGGGGATATTGTTCATAGAGATGTGAGTCATCGAGAAGAAAAAGTCGGTATAGGGTTGCTTTTCTATTTCTGTGTTGAGTATATCCATGGTGTTGTTTAGTAAACTGGAGTTCATAGACTTGCTGATAATTCTAATGGTCAACAAATTGCTGCATCTGAACTTATGTAGATGAACAAAGAAGGGAAGAAGGAATGTGAGTGAGAGGGGTATTTGGATGGGGCTAGGTTAATAATTAGGGCATAGTGAGTTTTAATTTAAAGTTGGGCGAGTCTTTTTAACTCATTGTAGGTGTGCCACGTGTTAAATATATGTTTAGATGCAACGTTTAACGAGTGGAGGCAAATATGATCCAAAAGTATAACGGTAGGAGTAGTTATACTAAGAAACAGAAACGGATGGTCAATATAGCTTATTTTCGATAGCAGAGGGCTAAATATGACCCTTTTCCGTTATATTAATTACTTCATTACAGTATGCAGCGCACACAGAGAGTCAGCATTTAATGGAAAGGACAGAATTAAGGTCAGAGGAACCTACTAAAGATCACTTGTAAGGGTTACTCATTCAATATACAATAAATTATTATATGGTAGCTAATGGAACCAAAACAAGGCGGAAAAACATGTTCAGTATGTAACCAGTTCAAGGTAAGGAACTGGGAAACTAAACCATATAAGCATTCTTGCTAGTTCGAGTTATGTCTAAAGAAAACCCAATGAGAAAAGAATGAGAAAAGAGATTCGAAGCATTGGTTGATACCTCCAGGTACACTGAGAATAACCAGCTGCCCTATTCTTAGAATCTGAACAGGAAGTATTGAAGGCTGCAAAAAAAAAAAAAAGGACAAAGGAACTTATCATTTAACATTATGAACAGGAAATCATCTAGAAGGCTTGGTATTGTAGTAGGTGGTTTGCTCATTTAGCAATTGTTCCAAGTGTTGAAGCCAAAAGGCCAAGTATGGCAAGTAATTAGCAAGACAAATGAATCATATGATACCAGCAATTCATAAAATACCATATTGTTGAGCAGGACAGCCCATCACTCTCTTTCTTTTATCAAACTCCAAATGTTTCTTTTTCTCACTTAGCAACAGTACTGAGTCCAAACCTTCTCATCATTAGCAGGAAATACAGACAGTACAATTATTTCTCCCTCTCCTCTATATGTGCACGTGCATATGGTTAGAGTGAGATTAAAATGGTAAAGCAACACAGTTTATGGATTTCAAGCTGTACAGCCTAAGTTGTATAGTGGTAGGATAATAAGCAAATTTCTACTTCTGCCATCAAATTTTGAAATGTGAACAATAGAGCAAGCAATATGTGTTCTATAATGCTAAAGTATTTTAACATATTTGAGATTCTGAACAATGTTTTTTGAATCAGGCACTGGTTTAGCAACTTAATAGGAAACCCTTCCTGACAAAAAGATAAAGTATTCAATTTAGCTTGAAACCACAAGCACACAAGTATTTTACCCATAGAATCTTGAGGCAGAAGAACAGATATTTGTTAAGTATTTTACAAAGTATGGGACAGAAGAAGAAAGCTGCTTACTGCCCAATCATAGGGCTCCTTCATTTCACCCGTATCAAGCAAAATGGGCTTGGGATGTTGACACTTTATTTGTTCTCTGCCTGGTGTTTTAAGCAAGTTTCGCACCAACCTCCAAAAAACATTTCCCTGAAAAAATTTTCCAGAAGATGAGCAAACATAAAATAAGATCATTCACTCTGATTGATATAGGTCAAATAAAGAAGAGAAATTCTTTTTCAATACCTTGTCATCTCCCTGCTGAAAATCAAATGCTCCAGGTCCATCAGTTGTACCGGCAGCAAATGCAAACCCCATTGCAGCAGGACAGGTTTTAGCCGTCTCAATACCCACACCCTCTTTTGGAATTGTCACCTCGAGATTGGAGAAGTCCACATAGGTTTGACGAAAGTCAACCTTCCCCTTTACTTGCTCTGTTGCTTTATTGAAAAGCTCCACAGCTTTTTTAAATTGTCTCTCCCCAATGATGCGTGTACTCTCAAATTCATCTGGGTATCTGCCACATAAGCAAAGGATGGCATTATGCTCAAAATACCAAAATAGGACTACGCAAAGATGGAAATTTTCCTAAACAAAAGTAATAGATTAACACATACCCTGGTCCTCGACCATAACATAACTCGTTCTTTCCACCACAAGTACTATGATTGAAGTCACAAGGCAGTCCTGTATCTATGCAGAACGCACCGAGCACATTGGGACTGACGTCACCACAGTTGGTTTGACAAAAAGCAGAAACAAATCTTGGCCTATCAGCCAACCTGAAGGCACTCCTGACACGTCTGGCGACACTCATCAACCTGGTGACTGGCTTACCAGGAGAAGACTGGAAAGAAGCAGCAAGTTCTAGTAGCTCATGATCTGCATGTTGTTAAAATCTGATTAACGAGTGTCTTAGTTATGAAACGATTAATTTTCTCAACTTCTTCACCAGCAATATAGTATATTTTGCTTATGGGCTTGCTCTTATTTACATTATTCTATTTATCCCAAATAGCAATAAGACCTAGAATGTTATATGGTAGTGAATGTTTGGGCCGTCAAAGTCCAACATATTCATAAGATGAGTGTTGCAAAGATGCGGATGCTAAGATGTATGTGCGTCATACAAGATAAGATGAAGGTGCAAGTAGCACGAATTGAGGATAAAACGAGAGAAGGTCGCTGGAGATGGATTTGGTCATATCCTGCCTCGTCCTATATATGCACAGGTCCATAAGTATGAAAGTACGGTGAGAGAAGGTGTTAAAAGGGGAAGGAGTAGACCTAAAATTATGTGAAAAGAAGTTGTCTCGAAAGACCTACAAATTCTTGAAACTAATGCAGACTTAGCTAGGTGTTACAATTATTTTATGTCCCAAATTCATGTCCATGAAGAGGTGGATTGGAGCCCAGGAGACATCCTTTGAAGAAGATCCAAATCAGTCCACTTTTGGATCAATTTGACATCTAAAATGTGTCTAAACTTGCAACCCAAAAAGTCCTACATGAAGCCACGTTTTTAGAGGCTACAGCTTAAAAAGGACTTCCTTGCTGCACAAGAAGGGTACAATGAGCGTGCTAGAAGTTGGTGTCAAATTGCTTGCAAGTTGTATTGAAGATTTTCAAGATCCTGATTGATTTGGGACTTTCAAGATCAAATCCTAGATTGGTTTTAACTTATTTCCATATATTTGTTACTAGACTCATTACTTTCCTAGGTAGTTAAGGTTATGTTTTCATTTTCCAAAGATTGTTGGAATTACTTTGCAAGATTAACTTGGTTTTTGTTTCCTAGTGTTTTCACTTTTTCTAAGGTGGTTGGACTTGTTGTCCAAAGTACATTAGGACTGTATTTCCTTGTTTTTTTAGACTAAATTTTGTGACCCCCTCCTACCTATATAAGAGGTTTCTTTATTTTTAGACTTAGATTGTTTCCAAACTTAGATTATACAGACTATCATCAATAAAAGTTATGAGATTCTTCTTGCACTCTTGAATTTATTCTTCAACCTTCAAGACTCAATTTCAGATGGCAAGATCTAACTCTTTCTTAAATCTAAGATCACTTCTAGGTACTCACGAAAAACGATAGATTTAGATCTATTGTTGTTCTTGTTATTCTTAAAGATCGGATTTCACAATCTATTCGTATCTTTTGTTAGAATAGTTCATATAATTAGTCCTAGTCCCTTATGTAATAGGAGTAGGTTATGTGTGATGTATACGTATAAATAGGGCTTATTGTAACATAGAATATAAATCAATAATATTTTCTCCCGTGCTTTCTCACATGATATCAGAGCTTCAGTGAGAAAATTATCGTTGTGCGTCATTCCAGCGATATACGGGAAGAAAGATCTCATCGCCGTGCAATTTTCAGGCAACTTCGTTTTGTTCCTAGGGTTCATCACTCCTACAGGATAACCAAAGATTTCAATCTTGATGGTCTTGGGAGGTTCTTGAGCAAAAAAAAAAAACCGAAAAAACGAAAAGTATTTGCCAATAAAAGAAATCAGAAGTGTTATTGCTCAATTATTTTCAGAGTTCAAGTGTCATTTGGTTTCCAAGTCAAGAAAGGAAACAAGAACATGGGGTCATAATTCTTGAAGATAAAAGTTACTTCTTCCTTATTCTTTTGGGTTATGGGTTTCTTAAATTCTTTTCTTTTTCTTTTTCTTTTCCTACTAACAAATTCCTATTCTTTCTAGGTTTGGTCTTTCACTTTCCTTTCCTTTTTTTTTCTAACTCCTTATTCTTATCACTACGGGTTTATGACTAATAAGGTTCAGAAAAGGCAAGAGATGTGAGATGCATATTTGAGAAAAAGCCAAATTTGAAAGATACATTCTAATCTTCGTTCAAGATGTCTCAAACAGGCAGGTAGTTACGAAGAAAGGAGGCGAGCTATGACTCAACAACTTGAAAAGTCGAACTTACAGTATGATAAATTTAAAAAAGACGATGGTAGCGAAGATGAGAGATTGACCCTACGTGTTGGCGGAATTAAGGGGAAAACAATGTTAACTTGAATAGCATGGCCTATCAAGTCCGAATGATGTCCACATAAAATGACAGAGATGAACGCCACCAAAGCTGAGCTAAGAAGGACAAACCCCATAAATATAGATAACTTAAGGAGGGTCAATCGAAACCCGAGGTCTCAAGTTAGGAGACAAGTTGTTCGAGCTCCTAATGTCCAACAAGAGGAGGATTAGTTTGGAGAGTTTGAGGATGACTTTGAAGAAATTCATCAAAGAAGAAGGGAACCACGAGCTAGAGTTGAGGATGACACATTAGTAGCATCAAGATGAAGATACCATCTTTCAAGGAAACAAGAGATCCAGACTACCTTAATTAGGAGAGAAAAATTGAAGCCTCTTTCACTGCCACAACTATTCAGAGGGTAATAAGGTTAAACTTGTTGTTGTTGAGTTTTCTAGCTATGTTGATGTTTGGTGGTAAAAGCTTACTAGGGGAGGATTGCAAGAGGAACAAGCACCCATTGCTACTTGGACTGAGATGAAGAGGGTGATGAGGAAGAGACAGTGTTATAAATAGCGCTCGCCTCAACGCTAATAGCGTGAGGCGACAGTGTAGCGAGAAGCGAGTGTAGCGTCAGCTTTTAAAAAAAAAAAAAAAAAGGCAAAGACTTAACAAAAGAGTCACGATTAGGGTTTGACACTCAGAAGTATGCTCTTCTTCAACTTCGAACAAAACAACAGATCAGCCATCGTCTTCTTCATCTGAAAAAAGGTCGCGATTAGTGCTCGCAATTACTGTGCCATCGTCTTCGTCATCTGAAAGCTTGAGGTATGCTTCTCTAAGTTTCCTTTCTTTCTTCTTCTTCTTTCTCCCTCTTCTCTTCTTCTTTCTATTTTTTTCCTCTGTTTTTTGTCGAGAAGAACAAAAACAGAGGTCTGTTTTTGTGCTCTATTTTTCGAGCAAAATAACAGAGGCTCTCCTCTTTCTTCTTCTCTTAATTTTTTTTTGCTCTGTTTTCGACCAGCAGCAGAGGCAGTAGCTCTTTCTTTTTAGGCTCTGTTTTGTTTCCTCTGTTTTTCAATTATAGACTTATAATTTTAGACCTTTAAACTTTAGTTTATGAATCTACTACGATTATCTATTGAGTTTTTAATTCTTGAATGGATATATTTCTTAATATATTATTGTTATTGAGATTTTAGTTGTATATATATAATATTTTATGTTTTTGTATAAATGGTCGCATTACATCAAAAAGGCGAGCGCTTCGCTGTGCGCCTCTCGCCTCAGTGAAGCGGGCCCTCGTCGCTATTTGTCGTCGCACGCTATCCAAAACACTTGGAAGAGATTTTTGCGATCACACTTTCAGAGAGAGCTACAACAACATCTTCAAACTTTGAAGCAAGAGTCCATGTCTGTGGATGAATACTTTAAGACTATGGATATGGCTATGATCCAAGTTCTTGTACGGAGGAGGAGGCTACTATGGCTAGGTTTCTTAATGGTTTAAATAGAGATATTGTTGATGTAGTGGAGTTACAACAATATGTAAATTAGATAAGTTAGTTGAATTGGCTATAAAGATAGAAATCAAAAAAGGAGGAGTAAGCAATATAGTTCATAGAGAAACCAGCCTACTAATACTCCAAAGAAGCCATGGCCGAAATCTAAGAAGAAGCCTACTCCTAAATTCCATAAAGACATGGCCAAGAGCAAATTGGAATCCAAGGAGGGGAGTAAGAGAGTGCATGTTGATATCCCAAGAGAGGAAAAATGAGAGGTTGTGTTGAGTAAAAAGAGTGGGCTATCAAGTAAGGAAAAGAGTGAGCTTGAGAGAAAAGAAAAGAGAGAAGGCCATTAGATAGAAAAAGGTTGTGAGGTAGAGGGAGAAACAAGAGGGTTTGAGTGAAGAAAAAGGAAAAAACTTTGGTGAGAGAAAAGAGGTTAAGAGTGAGAAAAAAATTAGTCTTGTGATAAAATCCAAAGGGAGTATAAGTGAGGAAATTATTTACTACCTAACTCATTAACTCTCTTGTTTTAGTTCTTGTGTTTTTGTGCAACCAAGTGTTGAAAGACCTTTTGAAAAGAGGTGAATCGCAAAAGATGATGGTAAAGGATCCAATTGGATTAGTGGATGTCATTTACTAGTGCATGTCTTCTTTTCCTTGCAAGGCCGAAATTCGAGGACGAATTTTCTTCGAGAAGAGGGGAATGATAGCATCTGGGAAGCTAACTTTATTCAAGGACAAGGATGAAGCTTTGGAATCTCAAAGAGAGCCTTTAACAAGATCGCAAGCTAAAGAGTTGCAAAACAAGGTCATTGGACTTCAACTGCAAATAAAGAATATGTTAATTGGGAGTAAGAGCTCAAGAATAAATGATATAAATCGGCAAGGTGCTACAATTATTTTATGGCCCAAAATCATGTCCAAGAAGAGGTGGATGGAAGCTCAAGGGACATCCTTTGAAGAGGGTCCAAATCAGTCCATTTTGGGACCAATTTCGCACCTAAAATGTGTCCAAAAAGTCCTACATGAATCCACGTTTTTATAACTTAAAAAGGACTTACTTGCCGCCGACGAAGGTACAATATGCGTGTTAGAAATTGCATGCAAGTTGGTGCCAAGTTGCTTGCAAATTGCATTCAAGATTTCCAAGATTTTCAAAATACTATCCAAGATTGATTTGGGATGTTCAAGATCATATCCTAGATTGGTTTTAACTTATTTCCATATATTTTGGTACTAGATTTATTGCTTTCCTAGGTAGTTAAGGTTATATTTTCCTTTTCCTAAGATTGCTGAAATTACTTTCCAAGATTGACTTGGTTTTTGTTTCCTAGTGTTTATCCTTCTTCTAAAGTAGTTGAACTTGTTGTCCAAATTGTTTAGGACTTTATTTTCTTGTTATTTTAGCCTTAAATTCGTGATCTCTCCTACCTATATATGGGGTGTCTTCTTTGTTTTTACACTTAGATTTATTATAGAGATTCTTCATGCACTCTTGTATGTGGCTACTCTTGGATTTATTCTTTTTCAAGACTCAACTTATGGTGGTAAGAATAAACTCTTTTCGAAATCTTACATCACTTCAAGGTATTCAAGAAAAGCGATAGATTTAAGTTTATTAGTGATTGTGAGACCCCAATTCTTGACTAAAGGGGACACCAAAGGCCTCTATCCTTCCATCCTTGGATAGATGGAGAGGGAGGGCAGAGCTTTTGAATTTTTCATGTTGTCAAAGATTTGAACAATGAAAATAGTACGGTTTTTTCGTGTTGTCAAAGATTTGAACAATGAAAATAGATGGCGAGTGCCTGATCGAATTGATCAGGTCATGTAGGAACAAAGTTCAAGTCTATCCGTCTGTTAGGATACGTCGGGTGCATTCTTCTACAGTGGATCCCTCTTGTTCCTATTTAGTCAACTTCATTTCGGAATTTGTTTCTATTTCTACATCTCTTTCTTCCTCACTTTCCACTCTTTCTTCTATTCTTGAAGTCTTTTCTAGAATTTCCACATATCCTTTATTTATTGTTTTCTGTTTCTTGTTCAATCTTTGTTTTTGCTTCTGCATTTCTTTAAGTTCTTTATCCAAGTCTTAGTTCTCTAACCGACTAACCCGATTCTTATCGAGACACTTTAGGACGTCCCTAAATGGAAAGAATGTGATATAAATTCATGTGGAATAGAGCAAGTAATATGAACTCTTTACCACAACAACAACAACAACCCAGTGAAATTCCCCAAGTGGGGTCTGGAGAAGGTAGTGAGTAAGCAGACCTTACCCTAGTTGGGATATATACTATTAACCATGGGTTTGGTTTAGATATAGTATTTATTATGAAATAATTGTTTATTAAGTTTTAATAAAGTTTTAAATAGATCATATATTAGTTTATGTCCTTTGCTTATATAGTGGATGACTTAGTGTATGGAGTTTAGCTTATACACAGAAGATTAAATCATCGGTTCTTATAAATATAAAGTTTGAGTTCACAATCTAATGATGGAATTGGAAAACCCATCAGGAATGATTGTAGCACAAGATTAAATATAATTTATCTTGATTATGGGAATGGTTTTAATCCAACTTCTTGTGCTAGTACATTTTGTATGTATTGAACGGACCAAGTAGAGATAAGTATTTTGTACCGACTTAATAAAATAAACTCTCTAGCCATTAAATGTACTTATACTCTTCATCTTGATATAATTATTATTAGCTGTGTATATTACTATTGTTTTGATTTATTAAAAGGCGAGATTCTTTCGTGGGTCAATATGCCTGGTAAATTGGACAATAATAATGTACATTGGCAAGGTAATAGTTAGTTGATGGAATCCATATCTCGGTTTAGAGATTGATGATACACCTTTATGAAAGTTTATAAGTTTTCATGTGTAAACCCGGCCGATGGATTCTTTATCCGACACATGAAATAAGTTAAGCGAAAGCCTGAAGGAAATAATCAATAAATTAAATTTTCGGTAATTTAATTTAATTGATTAGTATCTGAATGTTAACATGGGGAGTTAAATAAGATTTAATGGATGAATTTCGAAATTGAATAAGGAGTGCAATTACGAATTTTTAGTGGAATAATTCATAATTAATTATGGTGGATATTAATTTCGAAAATTATAAATTAATTCCATAATTGGAAGCCTTGTTAATTAAATTCGGTGGTCCCTGTTGTGCCTAAATAATAGGAAATAAGGGAATCCTTTTTTTTGGTGGAAAAGAAAACCTAACAGGTTTTGGAAAAGGGTTTTAACCTTTAAAATTTGTGCTATAAATACATAATGTTTTCCACCTAAAGGAAGAAGAACATGGTGGCCGAAATTTTCACCCCTTTTTCCTAGAAAATTTTGCCACACGAAATTACTATTTCTGGATATTATTTGGATAACACAGTAGAAGACCGTGGAACGTTCGGAGATCGTGATCGTGCGGGTGGTGGAGATTTCAACGAGACGATGTGAAACTTAAGGCTCAGTAGAAGACCGTGTTCACGCTTCAAGAGATAAATCGTGAAATTCCGTTTATACTAGTTGTCTAGATTACATGTGATTTTGATACTGGGATTGCTTCCGCTGCATATAATAATCCATCAACCCCTACCCCGAGGGAGTATAGACTGTTTCCGAAAGACCCTCGGAACATGAACTCTTTATGAAGGAAAACTATTCCATTTAAGATGACGTCAAGAACTTTGAAAGAACCGAAGACGAAAAGGGTCAAATATTTTAGAAAGAGGGATATTTTATTTTTCTTTTGATGATAAATAGGATGGAAGCAGAGGGGTACAACTATTCTTATAAACTATGTTAAGTCCTGCAAAGGGGAGACAAACTCAGCAATTACGCTTTGCCTAGAAGTATTTAGTAAGGCAGAGAGAGATTAAGTTCCTGTTTTGTCTGCTTTTGTGGTAGTTGGAATGTAGTTCTATCTCCTAACTCTTCCGTACAATATAGCTAAACAACCTTTCCATTTTTTTTTCAACTTTTGCCCCTTTGATCTTTTTTCCTGTCACTTCAAGCAGCCCGAGCATTAACTCCAATGTCTAGGTAAATAGTAGATCCTGGGAATTTCTATCTAAGCATTGATAATTATGTTTACAGTTAGACACGACTACTTGATAAAAGTCATACATGTTGAGGAAAAGACCTTCCAGTTCTCAGAGATATGATTCAGAGTACATCTACATTTAGGCTCTATGTTAATCTACCGGCTTGTTTCACAAGACTTTGAGTTAAGGTTTTTTCCAGCAAAGACCATCAAATTCAATAAACCCATTAGCTTTGGCACCTCAACCTTCTGCAATTACCTCTTCCTCCAACCCCCACATTCCTCCCGAACACCTAAAAACACTCTATCTCTCTACTTCAACCACCACAATTGTTCTCCCCAAACTCCATGAGGATTGGGAGTCTGGTAAAGCAACTAAGGACAGTATTAACAAAAATGGCACGACCGCTGAGCTGATTACTGGAATGGTAGCTCATGGGTATTTGAATTCAGAAGGAATTTTAACGACTGGGAGATAGAAAGGGTGGAGATGTTACTGAAGATTTCTGACAGCATTGCTTTGGATAGCCTGCAGTATGATTCTTCGGTGTGGAAAGGCACCAGAGATGGGAAATTTACAGTTAAGTCAAGCTACCAAATATTGGTAAGGAGGATGACTAGAATTTATGGAAGTAGTGTGGAATGGTCATGGAAAATGATTTGGAAGACAAAGACGCCAGTGGAAGTTGCTTGTTTTGGCTGGGTGGCTGCACATGAGGCCTATTGACGCAGGATAAGCTGCAGACAAGAGGAATGTATGCCACAGTTGCTATTTGTGCAAAGAGGAAGGGAAATCAGTGAACCATTTATTACTACATTGCAAGTATTGTGTGGCAGATTTGGTGCATGTTTCTTAACCTGTACGAAGTTCAATCGGTTACGCAAGCAAACGTCAGACAAGTTCTCTGTAGCTAGAAGAACTAAAGAATGAGGAAGCAACAAAAAAAAGATATGGATGACCATTCCATTGTGCATAAGGTGGAGCATTTGGCTTGAAGAAACCGAAGATGCTTTGACAGAAAGGAGGCAAACGTTTATTTAGTTAAAAACAGATGTATCCATTATTTGAAAAGTTGGTGCACTGCTGTTTTTGAAAGTAATTTGGATGTAATTTTAGACTCTTAAGAATCCTTCAGAATTAATTGGATTCCCTGCTTTGTATTGGCTGTTCCATTCAGTACTAGCTTAGTACTGAATGTTATCAATAAAATTTCCTTTTACCTATCAATAAAAGCAGCTAAGGACAGGAAACTTAGTTAAATCGTGTTAAAATGTGTTTGACTGCTTCAATAATGGGACTAGAATAGCTCATGTCAAACAAGTCCAAGGTTAAAGGAAATCCAGATAATATTGAGGTTTAAAGGTGCAAAATTCTCAGAGGAAAGTGCAATCTAAGTATAGTTACTAGTAATTACAATTCAGCACTTTAGCTCTACTGAGATAATTCGTAATATGGAAAAGGAAAAGAGCACTTACGCTTTCCATGAACAGTTGGTATGATGTTTGAGACTCTTCGGGGAAGTTCACGCACTTTAGATATGTTAAAGTTTGACGTTTCAGTACTTTTCTGATTGAACCAATCTTCCATAAACCGTGCAGCAGCTCCTTTGTTATCCCCACTAATCAAAGAGTTAGTTCGACTCATAGAAGTTCCATGAGTTGCAAACCAATTAAAGCTGCCTACTGGACCCCATTCATCATCAACAAACTTTAAAAGGGTCATTTCTTTGTCAACATCATACTTATATTTACTACGTTCCCCAGCAGGGTTATTCAAATAAGCACTAGGGCTACGATTCACACCAGCATCCAGTAGCTCCCCTGACAGCCAAAACTGAATTAGTATAATGCTGAGAAGAACTTGTTAATAACCCAAGAACTGCTAAAGTTTCTGCTATGGAATATATAGTTTTTTTTGACTGTTGTAAAACTTGAAAAGAACACAAGCAGAAGCAAAGACACCAATATTTGAGCAATTTAGTCAAATGCACACAACCCATCCACTAAAAAAGCTGATTAAATAATACTAGTAATAAATATAACAGATATTTATAATTACCATAGTCCAGACGGATAAGATCAAAGAAAAGACTAAATATCAGCATGCTAATTCAAGTAGGTATGTTTACCCAATATACTTTCTCCTGGCAGCACTTAGCAATTCTGTAACATAATAGCATAAACAGAATGCAATAAACAACTAAGAGGACGGCTACCAACCATCAGGACAAAATGTAAAATGACACATGATGAACAATTGTTTAGATGTAATAGAAGAACACTAAAGCTGCAACCCTATGTCTCATTATCCAGCAAAAGATACAGAAGAAATCAACATCATCTTACCTTTATTGACAAATATTGATCCAGGTCGGAGGTTTTCATGAGCTTGTATGATACTTTGCTCAATCCCATCAACTAGAGCATCAAATGATTGACGGACAAAACCAAGAGATGTTACAATATACACTACATATTGTAGATAACCACCAGGGCCAGCATGGGTGTGAATCCCACTAATAGCAACATTTTGTTCTGTGTAAAGGTTCCCATACCTGCAAAAGCAGCAGATACCACAAAAATTTGTAATCAAACAAGAATAGTGCACACTATCAAGCATGAAACTGAATCCAGTTAAAATAACAAGATGTTAAGTTTTTGCATCTTGTCATGCTTGACAGATTCAGTTAAGGAGGGCATGAGTACCTAGCCTTCAATCTCTCAAGAACTTTGATGGTTACAAGCTGCGAGGCCATGCAAGCATCAAGGTTCACAAAAGCAACACGCCTCCCCTGAGGTTCAGCTACAATGAAGGTACGGGCTCGCAATCTGAAGTGGATGCCTGATGCAATCTGTTCCGTGTTAGCATATCCCATCATGTTGACATCAGCAGCCGGCCCAGTAATATCATAGCTTCCAAGCCCGACTAAGTAATTGGAAGCTTCCGCTGCTCCCTTTCCATTCACTTGTGATAATAACAAAACCAACAGAGCCAACCAAATCATCCCTCCTGTGGATCTCCAAAACTCAACTTTGAGACAATCAGAAACTCCCATCAAGTTATCACCACGACGACACTGGCTTGCAGCTTAATCAGTTCAACACATCCTCCTAATCCTATGACAAAATAACAAGCTTTTGAAGATTCAAAATGCAAAATAATTGATTGCAGCTAAAGATCTACCCATTATCAGCTGGAGGAATGGGAAATCCTCTAAGACAGAAGGAAAACTTCACACTAAGCAGTTACTAGCTTTAGAAGTAAAATTCAAATCCTCTTAGCGATGAACAAGTAGTTAGGAAGACCAAAACACCCAAAACATTCCATAAAAATGCAAGTTTTAGAAGTAATATCGACACTCTCCGGCCGGGCCCACGGGCATTTAAAAGTCAAGTGTAAAAGTTAAATTTAATTGAGATGACATAAATAAAGGTTTGAAGCCGACTACTGAAAGTATATGAAATCAATCAAATGGTACAACTGAAAGCAAAAAAACCGGAAATCCAAAAACCCTTATTTAAAACTGAGCTAAGAAGTTACCCAGCAAATTGGAGAAGAAAGAAGATCTTTGGTGCTAATAATAGCAATTCTCAGCAAAGTGGGAAATATGTATATGTATATATTATATTATATATATGAAGGGGGAAGGAAAAAACAGAACGGCAGTTGCGGAGGAGTGAAGTATGAGTTACATATACTTTTTGGTTTGCATTTACACGTATTTATCCTACAAAATACAATTTTACGAAGCTTCCTTCAATTTCCTGCTACTAGGAATATAATGTGATAGTTCCGGTTCACACTGGAACACCATCGACACCGGTCTAGCGTGACTGACGTGTCTTCCTAATCGGATCCGGATTTGCTGGAATCCATTCCCAAACAACCTTAAAACTATACTTATTATTTATCTGATAATTACAATTATATCTGATTTTGTGGTTCTAAAAATATGTGATTTATTTTAATACTAGTTGTTGAGGCAATAGATACTAAGTGAGAGTTAAGAAAAATGAGATATAGCAAAGGGCAATGGTGTTATGCAAATCAAACAGACTTGAGACGAGGTCTCGAGCTGGCCGAAACTGGGCCTCGAGGTCGAGCTAGTGTGCTTGACTGGGGGCGATCGATGGGGAATAACAGTTTAGAGGGTCTCGAGGATAGCCTCTTTATGATCAATAATAGGCAATAAATGAAGAACAATAAATGAAACACAATAAATAGAAGCAATAAATCAATAGAGCAATTGTAGAGTATGTTTAAGTTAGAGAGCAGAGAATGTTGTTGTTCTTGTATTGAATATCATATATGTTACAAAATAACAAGGGTCCCGTTTATATAGGAGGGGGGATCCCAATATGGTACATGTATAATTATTACAACGAAATACAACTGGTACAGTTATTTAATGTCTCGGTACGGACTTGTACTATTGTTGCAGACTTAGTCAGCTTTAACCACATGCCTTTTGGGAATTTTTTGCTTTTCCGTGATGGTCAACGATTTACACCGCCCCGAGGTCGAGCGTGGAGAATCCTCGATATGCTTCCTCGATGTCAAACCTCAAACTGTGCTTCGAGCCCTCTAAAGACGGGCTATGGAATGCCTTAATGATGATAAAATCGGGCTCTCCGATTTTAGCCATATATAGATAGTCCCCGCGTTTCTTAGAATGAAGTGATAAGAAATGGTCTTGAGTTCTTGCCTCTTCGATATCCTCATTATGACGTCAGCCTCGTCAGAACATTAAATGACGTGACATAAAGGCTGCGCAGAGGTCGATGTCAGCACGATTCTCGAGAAGCCCACGAACCGCTATTGGTTCGACCTTTCCGCTTCTCAAACATGTCCAAATGGCTTCTATAAATACTTCAATTGTTTGCCTTTCACATTTTTACAACATCTTCAAAGTCTTCAAATTTTAGCTAACAGTTTTCTGCTTTCATCCTCTTCTGCGCTTGCTTCTTCATCTTCTTTCTTTGAAACTCAGTTACAATTATGGCAAAAACCTCCAAAACGATACCTCAAAAAGAGGGAGCCACTTCTTCATCTTCGAGAGCTAATGTTTGATATTTCAGTTGCAGAGAAAGAAGGAAGCGCTTGAACGCCTCTGGGGCGAAGTCGGACAGGTCAATTCCGAATGCAATGTGTTGAAGGCACAGATAGGTGTTCAGGCTGCGGCCCAAAGGAATGCTTTGGCCAAGGCTTCTGCCTTCGAGGTACAAATCTGTAATGCTTGAGAAAGTAGCTCAACTCAGACGGGCAGGATTGCCAAGCTCGAGACTGATCTTTTGAAGATGAAGGCCGAGGTCGTGGACGCCCGGGCTGAAGCTGAAGAAGTTCGAGCAAAGGCCGATAAAAAGTGGCCATTTACTTGAAAGATGATGTCGATTCTCAGGCTGAGCTGAGGTGAGCCTTTGACAGAGAGATGAGGGGCAATGAGTATGCCCGATGCAGATCTCGGAGGGAGACCCTCGAAGAGATTCATACTGGGGCTTTAATCTCTCGGAGGAGATAAAGCAGGCCAAGGCGGATGATATCGACGCCAAGTTTTTCCTTTCTTCTGATGCCGATGCTGATATTTGAAGGCTGTCGAGGGAGCTGGTCCGAGGGCCGTCGAGAGAGCTGGTCCCAAGAGTAGACTAGGCTTTTCTTTCTTGTCCTTTTTTATAAAACTCTTGTGGGAGCATTGTAAATGTATATTTGTAATACATATATATAAAAAAAATCCTTTAGTATTTCTGATTTGCTAGTGTTTGTCTTTCTTTTTGTTTTGAATTTCGATGCTTGTCAATAATTAGCCCAATGAATTGGACTTCGGAATGAAACCCTTGGGGTTATAAATTGGCTCTGAGGCTTTTTAGGCTGGCCCGTGGGCTCTTACGCATTGGCCCTTAGGCACTTTAGTTAACTGTTTAGGGCTTAGTCCTCGAGTCGGGTTTCGACACGAGCTCATCGACCCTTAGATTTTTTAAATCGGCCCTGAGGCTCTTTAGGCTAGCGCTTAGGCTCTTACGCATTGGGTCGGTACGACCTTTAATATGGCTGGCGCTTAGGCTCTTACGCATTGGGTCAGTACGACCTTTAGTGTGGCTAGCGCATAGGCTCTTACGCACTGGGGTACGACCTTTAGTGTGGCTGTATTTTTCCCTCGTTAAAGACTTTTTGAAGTTTTTGCGTTCGTCCGACTCTTCGACGGCTCGAAAGAACCTCGATTATGAGCCGTTATGTGACGATAAATGAGCACCTCGGGAGGTTTCGCTCGAAGGCTGATTGTTTCGAAGCCTTTTCATTGTTTGGAGATGATATGATCGAAGCTCTTTTGCTTATGGCGAGGGTAGCCTGATTAACCGGTTCTTTTCGAAGTATTTTCGAAGTATTTGAAGGCCTGTGATTTTATGGCGACGAAGACGTCTCCGAGTCGCGTTTGTTTGACCGGAGCCTTATGACCGTGGTCATTGTATTTGGCCATAGCCTTTTAGTCCCTGAGTGAGATAGCCTCGGCGTCTATATCGAGGGTATGCCTTTTTAGGGGTCTTACAAGTTCGAACATATAGCCTTGACTGTGATATCGGGATTATGCCTTTTTAAGGTCTTAAATATTTGTACATGCCTTGCTTGAGGTCTTACAGGTTTGTACATATGTTGCTTAAGGTCTTACAACTTTGATATTGCCTTATTGAGGGCTTATGAGCTCGAAGTTCCCAGCCCTGAGGTCTTACGACTTCGAGTTTTCGATGTTGCCTCATTGAGGGCTTATAAATTTGAACATGCCTCGTTGAGGTCTTACAGATTTGATGTTGCTTCGTTGAGGGCTTACAAGTTTGAGCATGCCTCGTTGAGGTCTTACATATTTGATGTTGCCTCATTGACGGCTTATGAGTTTGATGTTGCCGGCCTTGAGGTCTTATGGCTTAGAGTTTTTGATGGCTCGATGGGATGATTGTAGATGACAGTCCCCGGGACATCGAAAGTTTTTGGCTTTGGATCCGTTCCTTGTGAAAATAGCAAACTTTTTGATGTTGCCTCATGGAGGTCTTACATTGTTGATATTGCCTCGTGGAGGGCTTACATTGTTGATATTGCCTCGTGGAGGACTTACATTGTTTATATTGCCTCGCGGAGGGCTTATATTGTTGATATTGCCTCGTGGAGGGCTTACATTGTTGACATTGCCTCATGGAGGGCTTATATTGGTTCCTTATGGAGGGCTTATGAATTTGAACATGCCTCGTTGAGGTCTTACAGATTTGACGTTGCCTCGTTGAGGTCTTACAAATGCGATATTTCCTCATTGAGGTCTTATGAGCTCGAAGTTTCCGGCCCTGAGGTCTTACGGCTTCGAGTTTTTGATGTCAGTCCCCGAGTGTTCGGGAAATTTCTGGCCTTGGGGTCGTTTCTTGTGAGAATAGTGAATATCTTTGGAGCATGAAGTGTTTTTGTCGATAAAAGATTCTCCTTATATTACTTGGTATAAGTATACATGTTTTCACCATCGAGGGTTCGATTATTCTATGCGGACACGGCTCATTCGATCGTTTGGTCTGATACATCATTCTCCTGTCGAGACCCTTTTCAGCATATTTTGATTTCTTCGAGGAGGTGATCTTCCGGGGGGATGCCCCCCAGTTTTTGAGGTTGATTTAAGAGAAGCCTTGAATACTTGATGAGTTCTCCTTAGGTAGCACATGGATGTTGCCTCGTTAAAACCTCGTCGGTAAAACCCATTCGGGATAAAAACCCGACCGAAGGAAAAGAGTACAAAGCATATTTTAAAATCCAAGGTTTTCAAGTCGAAGGGTGATGTGGTGTCTTCCATCGGACACTTGTAAAAGATTAGTGTGAAGCACAAAATGAAAAGGGAGAAGGTTATACCTTTGCAATAATAGCGTTTGAGCATTGATATGTTCCAATTGTTTGGAAGTTGCTCGCTTCCATGGTGCCGAGTTTGTAGGACCCTTGCCGATTACTCCGAGGACGCGGTACGGTCCTTCCTAGCTCGGGCCTAGCTTCCCTTCATTAGGGTTTCGAGTGTTTAGGGTGACTTTCCTTAGGACTAAGTCCCCGACTCCGAAATGTCGGAGGTTTGTTCTCCTGTTATAGTATCTTTTGATTCTTTGTTTTTGGGCAGCCATCCGGACCAGTGAAGCTTCTCGCTTTTCATCTAATAGTTCAAGGGTTGTAGTCATGGCCTCATTGTTTGATTCCTCGGAGGCATGTCGGAATCTGGATCTTGGTTCTCTGACCTCGACCGGTATCAAGGCCTCGGACCCGTATACCAAAGAGAACGGTTCCTCTCCTGTGCTCGATTTAGAGGTTGTCCGATATGCCCATAGCACCTCGGGCAGCATTTCTCTCCATTTTCCTTTCTCATTTTCTAACTTCTTTTTCAAGTTTTGAATGATGGTCTTGTTTGTGGACTCGGCCTGACCATTTGCACATGGGTGGTAGGGCGTTGATAGGATCCTTTTGATTTTGTGATCCTCGAGAAACTTTGTTACTTTGCCTCCGATGAACTGCTTCCCGTTATCACACGTTATCTCGAAGGGGATCCCAAATCGGCACATGATGTGATCCCAGATGAAGTCGATGACTTCTGTTTCTCTTATCTTCTCGTAGGCTTGTGCTTCCACCCATGATATGATCCTAGTGAAAATCGAGCTGCTTTGGTCCGAAGGGCCCTTGATTCTTTTGGGTGCGTTGGTAGCTTCCCACTTCCCAAATAATCGATGTAATTCTTTCTCCAATCCCATATCAGGCTGGTGGAGTTGATTTCAGCATGGCCTTCTTTAATCACCGATTTGGATAGCTGAACAACAGCCCTGAGGAGTATGTCATCTTCCTCAACGAAAGATCCCAGGTTTGCGAGTGCATCGACCTCGCCGTTTTGCTCTCGTGGTATATGGATCAGGGTCCATTCTTTGAGATGATGCAAAGTGACTTGAAGTTTGTCTAGGTATTGTTGCATCCTATCCTCTCGAACCTCGAAGCTCCCATTTGCCTGATTTACTACCAGAAGGGAATCACATTTTGCTTCAATGACTTCCGCTCCTAGGCCTTTGGCCAATTCGAGACCTGCAATCATAGCCTCATACTTTGCTTCGTTGTTAGTCAACTTTGCAATTTTTATAGATTGTCTATTCATGCCACCCGTAGGAGGCTTCAGAGCTATGCCGAGCCCGGATCCTTTCACGTTCGAGACACCGTCGATGAATAAGTTCCATACCCCTGATGATGTGCCCGTTTTTAGTAGAAGTTCTTTTTTTACCTCGGGCACAAGGGCGGGCGTAAAGTCGGCCACGAAGTGTGCCAAAAGTTGGGACTTGATAGCCGTTCGGGGCTGATATTCGATATCATATCCCCCGAGTTCGATGGCCCATTTGGCCGGTCAGCCTGATAATTCGGGCTTATGCAATATATTTCGAAGAGTATATGTTGTTAAAACACATATATGGTGACATTAAAAATAAGGTTTTAATTTTCGAGATGCACTTATTAATGCAAGAGCTAATTTTTCTAAGTGTGGATACCTGGTTTCAGCATCTCCTAGGGTTCGAGTCACATAGTAGACAGGGAATTGCGTACCTTGCTCATCTCGAACCAACAAGCCACTTACCGATATCTTGGACACTGCTAAGTACAAGTATAGCGTTTCATCCTCCTTTGGGGTGCGGAGCAAAGACGGGCTTGAGAGATATTGCTTTAACTCCTCCAAGGCGTGCTGGCACTCTGGAGTTCACTCAAAGTTGTTTTTCTTTTTTAGTAGGGAGAAAAAGTGATGGCTCTAATCTGATGACCTCAAGATGAATCGGCCTAACGTCGTTATCCGTCCGGTCAGCCGATGTACGGCCTTCACATTGTTCACCACCGTGATTTCTTCGATGGCCTTGATTTTGTCGGGGTTGATTTCAATCCCCCTGTTTGATACCATGAAGCATAAAAATTTTGCCCGAACCTACGCCGAAGGCGCATTTCTCGGGGTTGAGCTTCATGTTGTAGCTTCTAAGGATGTCAAAAGTTTCCTGCAAATGAGTCAAATGGTCCTCTACGCGCAGGGACTTAACTAGCATGTCATCAATGTAAAATTCCATGGATTTGCCTATTTGATGTTCGAACATCTTATTAACTAAGCGTTGGTACGTGGCCCCTGCATTTTTTTAGCCCGAAGGGCATTACATTGTAGCAGTATGTGTCGTACTTCGTGACGAACGAAGTTTTCTCCTTTTCCTCGGGGTTCATTTGAATTTGATTATACCCGGAGTAGGCGTCGAGAAAGGTGAGGATCTCGTGGCCAGCCGTGGCATCAATGAAGCGATCGATGTTGGGCAACGGGAATGAATCTTTAGGGCATGCTTTATTTAAGTCTTTATAATCTACGCACATTCTTAATTTGTTCCCCTTTTTGGGAACTACTACTACATTGGCCAACCATTCAGGATATTTTACTTTCCTGATGGACCCTATTTTGAGGATTTTTGTTACCTCGTCTTTGACGAACACATGTTTTACCTCGGACTGAGGCCTCATTTTTTTTCTTCACCAATTTGAACCTGGGGTCAACGCTTCGCCAATGGGTGGCTATTTTCGGTGGGATCTCTGTCATGTCTAAGTGAGACCAAGCAAAGAAATCAATGTTGTCAATAAGAAATTGAGTGATTTTCTACTTGAGTTCGGGAGTTAATCTCGTTCCCAAGTATACCTTTCGGTCTGGGAGATGTTCCATCAAAACAACTTGCTCCAGTTCTTTGACCGTTGATTTTGTTGCGTCCGATTCTTGGGGGGAAACAAAGGTTCGAGGAGTGAGGAAGTCTTCTTCATCATCCTCGGGGACATGTTTATCTTTTGACCCCTCCGAGGTGGAGGATATGGGTGCCAGTGCCATGTCGTGTACTGCGAACATCTCCTTTGCCGCATGTTGCTTTCCATATACCGTTTTTACATCGTCTTTTGTGGGGAACTTCATCATTTTATGAAGAGTTGATGGTACTGCCCTTATGTTATGTATCCACGGCCTTCCAAGCAAGGCATTGTATCTTATGCCTCCTTCAATGACATGGAACTTGGTGTTTTGAACTGTACCGGATACGTCGACCGGGAGGATGATTTCCCCCTTCGTTGTCTCGCTTGCCATGTTGAATCCATTGAGGACTCGAGATGTGGGTATGATTTGATCGAGCAGTCCGAGCTGCTGCACCACCTTCAACCTGATTATGTTGGCCGAGCTACCTGGGTCCACGAGCACACGTTTAATTTGGATGTTATTCAAGAGAAAGGAAATTACTAGTGCATCATTATTTGGTTGAGACAATGTCCCGATGTCTTCTTCACTGAATGTAAAAGTGTCCTCGAATACATAATTTCGGGTTTTCTTTTTTGTTGTGATGGATATTTTTGTTCGCTTGACAATGGGCCCCTGCGGGATGTCGATCCCTCCAATGATCATGTGGATGACGTGTTGTGGTTCCTCTACTTTGTTTTTCCCGTTCGCCTCTCTCTCTCTCTCTCTCTCGAAATTGGTTCTTAGCTCGGTTAATGAGGAACTCTCGAAGGTGCCCTTTGCTAATGAGTCGGGCTACTTCTTCTCGGAGCTGTCTGCAATCCTCGGTCCTATGACCGTGAGTGCCGTGATATTCGCATATAAAGTTAAGGTTCCTTTGTGAAGGATGTGATAGTATGGGTCAGCCACCTGGTATCTTTGATCTTACCTATGGCTGATACGGTGTCTGAAAAATCAATATTGAAGTTGTACTCAGATAGCCGGGGTGCCTCTACCGGGGCTGTGTGCCTGTTGAACCCGGCTTTGTTCACGAGTCCCCGAGGATGCGGGCCCCGATCCATCCTTCGATCACTCTGAGGTATATTGCGCCTTGGGATATTTCTCCGATTTTTTGTATACGGTTGATACCTTTCTTTGTTTGGCCTTTCTGGTGTCTATTCGACTCGAGGAGCCTATTCCGGTGGTGCTGCGCTTGGAGTTTTTTGACGGATTTGTAGTTGAGCCATAGCCACTTGTTGTGCTTACAACATCTCAAAAATGACATGAAGGCTAAATTCTCTTTCCCTTTGAGCAGGGGTTATTTGTGCTTCATGTTGGTGTCCTTCGCGCACACTTCCATCTGTATGAGAGCTTACATCGACATGTTGAGCATTGCATGAGCCTTCATCAACGGTGATCTGTACTGGTGCCCCTTCAGGGTTTTGCGGTGGTACACCGGCGCCTGAAGTAGCTGCACCGTTCTCTCCATGATCCTCAGGACCATTGTTTTCATGTGCATTCACTGAGTTAGACATTTTCTAACCTGAAATTGAATATTCTTGGACAAGAAAAAGTGTAAAGAATAACTTGTGTTTTTAGAAAACTAGCACTAAAACAATCACTATTATTTTTAGCCCCACGGTGGGCGTCAGATTGTTTACCTTGAAAATGGTAATTACAATTATATCTAATTTTGTGGTTCTAAAAATATGTAATTTATTTTAATACTAGTTGTTTAGGCAATATATGCTAAGTGAGAGTTAAGAAAAATGAGATAATAGCAAAGGGCAATGGTGTTATGCAAACCAAACAGACTTGAGATGAGGTCTCGAGCTGGTCGAAGCTGGGCCTCGAGGTCGAGCTAGTGTGCTTGACTGGGGGCGATCGATGGGGGAATAACAGTGTAGATGGCCTCGAGGATAGCCTCTTTATGATCAATAATGGGCAATAAATGAAGAACAATAAATGAAACACAATAAATAGAAGCAATAAATCAATGGAGCAATTGTTGAGTATGTTTAAGTTAGAGAGCAGAGAATGTTGTTGTTCTTGTATTGAATATCATATATGTTACAAAATAACAAGGGTCCCGTTTATATAGGAGGGGGAATCCCAACATGGTACATGTATAATTATTACAACGAAATACAACTGGTACAACTATTTAATATCTCGGTACGGACTTGTACTATTGTTGCAGACTTGGTCAGCTTTAACCATGTGTCTTTTGGGAATTTTCTGCTTTTCCATGATGTTCATCGATTTACACCGCCCCGAGGTCGAGCGTGGAGAATCCTCGATGTCAAACCTCGAACTTTGCTTTGAGCCCTCTGAAGACGGGCTATGGAATTCCATAATAATCATAAAATCGTGCTCTTCGATTTTAGCCGTATACACTTATATTTATTTCATAGAAAACAAATTGTAATTCTTACATTTTTGCAATCCAATTGCGAAGAAATGCAAGAGACTGTCTAAAGTGTGATAGCAGTAGAGCGATATACAGGTGCTACAACGAGCAACCAGATTCGGAGTTTAAAGGATACCGTAAATAATTTGTTTCACTCTCTTGCTTTTACTTTATTTTATTAGGAGTACTAAAAACGGGGAAATTAGTATATCCCATACTAATTAGTATAAATATTTTAATAAAAATATTGTAATTAGCGTGTAATGAAAAATTAAATAAAAATAATGCAAGCTCAAACCAATGGTGAGCCTATTCAACAGATATTTATTTTCATTGCAAGGCACAATCATATTGAAAATTTGCTATCAACTGAATTTTAAAAGTAACATTCGAACAAATTCAATTATGTAGCTTCTTATAATATATCAAGTATATAACTTGATAGTAATTCTTTTTTAATATGCGAACCACACATAATATAAATGTCGGCTATGATTACAAATGTTTCATGTAAAAATTCTGCCTTCTTTTTAAGATATTGTCGGCTCCACCTTTTTACAGCCATACACATATCAAGAATATAATTGTATTATAAAAATATACAATTATATGTCAGATGTTGTTAGTGTAATATTTTTTGTACTCCTTCAAAAATATTGTTTATCCTCAAAATGGGGTAACAATTAAATTTGTAAGTGGTTTTAAGGATACGCGGATTAATTTGATACAGAGCGATAAATTAAGTCAATATTGAACAAACAAACATACAATGGATTCAAACTACACGGGTAGGATAGTTTCAGCCTTAGTAAAATATTCACCCTCGATCCGAGATCACTATGGCCAGCACTGATGAACAAGAGAAAGAGCTAATAACAGAGAAAATAATAATATATTTCTTTGGAATGCATATTAAAATGTCCGTCATGAATTATCAGACCCCCTTTATATATTAGGGGAGTCCTACTTTAGGTACAATTCTATAAAAGGTAAAAAATGCTCTGATTAACTGAGTAAAAAATCCTCATCGATACGTGCCGAGATCCCCGCCGTGATATTCGGGCGATCACAGATATTACGACATTCTGTTGGTCGTGCTTGATTTCCTGACAATGTTCTTCAAAGTCATTCGATACTAGGACCGATCTGGAACCATGACCCCGATATTCTCGAGGGCAAGCGTGATGCCCCCCGTATTCTGACTCGACGAGACTTTTGCCTTATTTTTGGTCCCTTGTCATCATGTCTTGAGCCTGGCTCATTTTGTTTGAGGCCGAGGTGCACCATGAGCTCGGTTTTACCCATAAACAGATAGTCCCCCTATTTCTCGGAGAATAAATGACGAGAAACAGCATGAGATCCCGATCCTACTTCGACACATCACGATAGAAACAACCAAAAACCCGAAACGTCTCGTCAATCATGTCATAGTGGCATTAAATGCGTGTCGGACGCCGGTCAGCTGTCCTTGGATGCGAAACGTCATTGAACTACTATAAATACCTCCTCCTTGGTCCATTTTTTACTTTTCACCAAATCTTCTACCTTCGTTGCTTCAGGATTTCAGTATTCTCTAGCGGTTTAACTCCATTACTCATGGTTCTTCATTATTTCGCGAAAACTTTTACTTATCTCCTACTCATGCCAACAAGCCTGACCCTTCAAATTTCAATCTTTCTTCATCTTTTCCAAGTTTATTCTTCCCTAACAATGGCAAAAACCTCAAAATCAGTTCCTCAGAAGGATGCTCCTTCTTCCTCGCAACCTCCTTCTGAGGTCGAAGTGACCATCCCCGATACGGTTGTTGATGAACCGGAGGAACAACCCCCTTTTGACAATGTTCATTCCTGGGGACAGCTTGGTGGCCGATGACTTCAAGGTTGAGAAGTCTTCCTTTGTACAGGGTCGGTGTGAGGAGGCCTCGAGATTTATCTCCTCAATCACTGAAGAGGACGTCCCCACGGGCCGAAAAGACTGCAACGGGGTCGATAAGGATATAGTGGTCCCCAACCCTGAAGAGGCCATTACTACCAATGTTGAGGGGTACTTGAGTCTCCTGCTCCGAGGCAGGCTGGAGAGAGGAAAAGGAGGAGGGCTCCGAGTTCCCCGAGCTCGGAGATAAAGAAACCAAGATGGAAGCTGGTACGCAAGCCAAAGGAAACCTCCAGCTCCCGAGTACTCGACTCGGACTCACTCCTCTAGCTTAGGGACAAGCCTGAGGAGGACGAACTCTTTGTGGCCGAAGAGCTATCCATCCCCGAAGAACGTGCGGCAGCCGAGGAAATGACGGAGGCGAATCCCTCTCAAGTTCGCAAGGTTGATGATGTAGGGAGCGTCGAGAAATCTCGAGATGCTGGCTCAGCCCACCTGGCGTCATAGACATAACGGGATCACCTTGAATCAATGTTTGATGAAGCCCGAATGACGAAGGAGTGAAGGAATGAGGGGGCTTACGGAGTGGAATACCCCCCTCATCACTTCTTTGACGGCGTAGACTCGTCCGCCCTGGAGGACTTCACCAGATTGGGCAATCCAGAGGTGCCGAGGAAAAGTCCATCCTCAGTGGTTGGCGGGTCGAACTCGAGCCCGAGGTTAGTCAACCGGTTCCCCGCCCTGAGCACAGATCCTGACCGGAATTGGTCAATCATAATCACTATTCCGGAGGATGTCGGGGTCCTTTCCGCCCCTGTCGGGGTAGCTAGCTACCTCCGGTGCCTAGTAACTGATGAAGACCAGGCAAAGATGAACGAGGTGGATGCCC
Organism: Nicotiana knightiana; assembly: GCA_005239525.1. Lineage (NCBI taxonomy): Eukaryota > Viridiplantae > Streptophyta > Magnoliopsida > Solanales > Solanaceae > Nicotiana > Nicotiana knightiana. The sequence goes on from ML381572.1 coordinate 63,580, forward strand.
CATGCCTGTTCAATGAAGCACAACAGGCGCTTAACCGGGTACAGTGTTACCAAACTTTTTTGTTTTTCAACTTTAGTTCCTCTACGATCCTAATATTTCTTCTCATATTTGCAGGCCTCGGTGCTTCACCATGAAACCTTCCTCCAGTATCGGGATGTGCTGATCCAACTCGAGGCCAAAGTCAAAGAGCTTTCTAAGAAGATAGACCATTACAAACTTCTCAGCGAGCAATATGAAGGAGAGGCTAAGAGCCTTCAAGCCGAGTTGGACGCAGATCGGAAAAAACACGCTGACCTGGTGGAAAAGGTAAAAATCTTTGAAGTTAGTGACGATGAGCTTGACACTATGTCTAATGGTCAGAACCCGTAGGTCCAATAGAAGATTGATCGGATCGACCAACTCCGGGCCGAGATTGATTTAATCAAGGTCGAGGCCGAAGACTGGAAAGGCAAGATGGACGCTTAGCTTCAGGAAAGGAGACTGCCCGGGCTCAATTGGACTCAACGGAGGCTCAAATTCAGGCGATGAGGCGGAAGGCTGAGGCACGATCCCGGAAAATTCTGGAGCTCTAGTCTCAACTAAGCTCGGTTGTTGCCAATCGGTAGACCCTCGCCAAAGAACTTAAAGAGGCCAAGCCGGTGGCTGAAATAACCAAAGTCGATGCTGATGAGATGGTTGCTCAGTACAAAGACGATGTTGAGGCAGCCCAGGGCTGCCTGAAATACATTGTTGAATATGTGAAGTGGCAGTCCCGAAGGGAGGCCCTCGAGGAGGTTCATGCTCGGGGTTTTGATTTATCGACCAAGATCAAAAGTGCTAAGGGGCTCGAGGTCGAGGCCAAGATGTTGGTATACCCCGAGGAAGAAGGAGACTCCGAGGGTTCCGGCGGATCTGGGGGCAGAGAAGACCCCGATGGTCCCGGTGATGAGGCAGGTTCCGGTGAGGACCAGGCTGCTTAGATGATTTGTAGATGTTTTTTATCTTTTGTATTTTTTTGTCGAGGCCGTTTGGCCTTTGTAAAAATATTTATATATATATATATATATCACAAGGCTTTTTTCCTTTAACAATTTTCAAGTTTTTTTGCTTTATTCTTTACGATTGCAAAGATTCTGAATGGCTTAGCACGTAATAATTATGTCATGTTCGGTTGTTTGAACAAGGCTCGTTCTCGATAATTCTTGCTCAAGATACGTGGGGGCTCGGAATAACCGAGAGCTTTCCCCAAAGTATTTACTTAGAATTTTTCTTAAATTATAATTTTGCCGAAGGTAGCCTTTGAACCGGTTTAGAAATTTTGAAGGCCTTATCTTTTAGTTACGGGTCTCAAATGTCTCCGAGCAGTTTTAGGACGGACATAGCCTTTTAAGTTCGGGGGTTGCCCAACGGGCTTCTTATTCCGAGTCGTCGGGGCTTGCCTAAGACAACAGTTCCTGAATGGGGGTGGCTGTAGCCTTTAGAGTTCAGGCACTGCCTAATAAGCTTTGTGCCCCCGGGCTTTGATACCCCGGGTCGCCCGAGCCTACCTTGGAAGACAATTCCCGATTGAGGGTGATCTCTTGGATCTGAACAGAGATGGTCCTTGGGCTCGATATCTTTAGGGGATCAAATGTATAAATGTTTAAGGGACAAAATATTTATTCGCAAGGTAGAACTTTCTTTTAGTTTTGTGCATAGTATACAAGGTTACAAATGTGTACAAGCGTCATGTCAGGGGTTGGGTGGTCTATGTTGGCTCCATTCATTTGACCGTTTGGCCCTTATAATAAATCTTATCCACCGAGCCTAGGTTGTTTGAGCATAAAGTTTCTTTCCTTGCCAAAATCATTATCCAAGGGTGATGGCCCCTAGTATTTGAGGCTGAACTTTAGAGAAGCCTTGGATATTATTGGAGTGATCCTTAACACCGGTTCATAGCTGGTCTTCAATTCTAAATTAGCACAATCCACTGTTGCCTCTTTAAAAACATTACCGAAAACCCCATTCGGGACAAAACTGGTTCAAGGGAAAAAGAGTGCAACGCGTGCTTTCAGGCCTAAAAGTTGTATCATTCCTTGACGGTTACCTACAAGTGTTAGTCCAATATGTAAAGAAAATAAATTAATGGGGTCGTACCTTAGCAGTCGTAGAGTTTCAACTGAGTTACATTTCAGTTATTCAGTAGTCGCTCACCATTCATTGTTCCGAGTTTGTAAGATCCTTTTCCCATGATCTCGATAATTTGATACGGACCTTCCCAGTTTGGCCCCAGCTTCCCTTTGTTCGGGTTCCGGGTGCTTAGTGTGACCTTCCTTAACACCAAGTCCCCGACGTTGATGTGTCGAAGGTTGGCTCTTAGATTGTAATACCTTTCTATCCGTTGTTTTTGGGCGGCTAACCGGACGAGAGCGACCTCGCGCCTTTCATCTAACAGTTCCAAGCTCGTATTCATGGCCTTGTCGTTTGACTCTTTGGTCGCATATCAGAACCCGAGACTCAGCTCTCCTACTTTCACCAGTATCAGAGCTTTGGCACCGTAAACCAACAAGAACAGGGTGGCCTCGGTACTGGACTTCAAGGTCGTACGGTATGCCTATAGGACTTCAGGAAAGATTTCTTTCCATTTTCCTTTAGCGTCGGGAAATCTCTTTTTGAGGTTTTGGAGTATGGTTTTGTTTGTGGACTCCGCTTGCCCGTTCCACTAGGCTGATAGGGTACTGATAGGATCCTTTTGATCTTATGGTATTCGAAAAACTTGCTTACTTTGCTGCCAATGAACTGCTTCACATTGTCGCACACAATCTCGACAAGCATTCCGAACCGGCATATTATATGGTCCCAAACGAAATCAATGACTTCTTTATCCCTGATTTTATCAAACACCTGGGCTTCCACCCATTTAAAAAAATAGTCAGTCATAAATAATATAAATTGAGCCTTACCGGGTGCCTACGGAAGGGGCCCAATGATGACCATATCCCATTTCATGAATGGATACGGTGACAAGATCGAATGCAGTAGCTCCCCAGACTGATGAATCATCAGATCATGCCTTTGACATTCGTCGCATTTTCCTACGAAATCCTTCACGTCCTTTCCATGTCGATCTAGTAGTAGCCGACTCTGATTATTTCTTGAACTAATAATTCGGTGCCTGAATTATTTCTACAGGTGCCTTCGTCGAATTCCATCAGAACATACTCGGTGTCTCCTGGTCCTAGAAATATTGGGAGTGGGCCATCGAACGTTCTCTTGAACAGGGCACAATCATCGGACAAGCTAAACCGTGCCGCTTTTGTTTTCCGGTCCTCAGATAATATATATATTTTTGTTCTCCAATCCCAAGTTAGCCTTTTTGAGTTTATCTCAGCATGACCTTTTTCCACTACCAATATTATGAGTTGTATGACCGCTCTCGAGTTGAACTCATCATCATCGATCGACGACCCCAAGTTAGCGAGAGCATCGACCTCACTGTTTTGATCCTGAGGTACATGTAGTAGAGTACACTCCTTGAACGGATGTAAGGTTACTTGTAGTTTATCCAGGTATATTTGTATTTGTTCCTCTCTGACTTCAAACTTCCCATTAACTTGGTTCACCACAAGGAGGGATTTGCACTTAGCTTCGATCACCTCTGTCCCCAAGCTTTTGGCGAGTTTGAGACCTGCAATCATGGCCTCATACTCGGCCTCGTTGTTAGTGAATTTTACAGTCCAAATAGATTGTCTAACTACATTACCTGTTGTTGGCTTCAATACGATTTCAAGTTCGGACCCCTTTGCGTTTGAGGCACCGTTCGTAAAGAGGGTCCAGATTCTCGAAGAAGTCCCCGAGTTCAACAACAACTATTTTTCGATCTCAGTTATTAGGGCCGATGTAAAGTCGGCCACGACGTCTGCCATAATTTGAGACTTGATGGCGGTCCGAGGTCGATACTCGATATCATATCTGCTGATCTCCATGACCTATTTGGTCAATCGTCCAGAGATCCCATTAACTGGTTCACCACAAGGAGGTAGTCGCACTTAGCTTCGATCACCTTTGCCCCCAAGCTTTTGTCTAGTTTGAGACCAGCAATCATGGCCTCATACTCGGTCTCGTTGTTAGTGAATTTTACAGTCCTAATAGATTGTCTAACTGCATTATCTGTTAGTGGCTTCAATACGATGTCAAGTACGGACCCCTTTATGTTTGAAACCGTCCGTAAAGAGGGTCCATATTCTTGAAGAAATCCCCGAGTTCAACAACAACTCTCTTTCGACCTCAGTTATTAGGGCCGGCGTAAAGTCGGCCACGAGTCTGTCATAATTTGAGACTTATGCCGGTCCGAGGTCGATACTCGATATCATATCCGCTGGTCTCCACGGCCCATTTGGTCAATAGTCCAGAGATCTCGGGTTTATGCATTATGTTTCTCAATGGGTAAATAGTTACAACACATATGGGGTGGCTTTAAAAGTACGGTTTCAACTTTCTAGAGGTGTTTAGGAAAGTGAGCGCCAATTTTTCTAGGTGAGGATACCTAGTTTCTGCCTCGCCTAGAGTCCTACTAACATAATAGATTGGAAATTGCGTACTTTCCTCTTTCCGGACCAGGACTCCACTTACCGCTACTTTGGATACTGCTAAGTACATGTACAATTGTTCGTCTTTCTTTGGAGTATGCAACACCGGTGGGCTCGAGAGATACCGCTTGAGTTCCTCCAAGGCTTGTTGGAACTCTGGGGTCCACGAGAAGTTATTCTTTTTCTTCAACAGTGAGAAGAGCTGGTGACTCTTATCGGAGGACCTCGAGATGAATCGCCACAAGGAAGCTATGCGTCCAGTTAACCTTTGGACGGCATTGACGTTGTCCACAATAGTGATATATTTAATGGCCTTGATCTTATCGGGATTAATCTCGATTCCCCGGTTGGACACCATGAATCCAAGGAATTTCCCAGACTCGACTCCGAATGCACATTTCTCCAGGTTCAGCTTCATATTGTATTTCTTCAATATGTTGAAGGTTTCCTGCAAATGTTTCAAATGGTCCTCTTCTCGTAGGTACTTAACTAACATGTCGTCAATGTAAACCTCCATTAGTTTTCCTATTTATTCTTTGAACATCCAATTTACTAGGTGTTGGTAAGTGGCACTGGCATTTTTTAGTCCGTATGGCATTACTTTATAGCAGTAGGTACCGTACTTAGTGATGAAAGACATTTTTCCTGATCGTCCGGGTCCATCCGAATTTGGTTTTACCCGAAATGGGTGTCGAGAAAACTGAGGATCTCGTGGTCGGTCGTCGCATCGATCATGTGATCGATTTTGGGCAAAGGGAAAGAGTCCTTGGGGCATGCCTTGTTCAAATCCTTACAGTCTACACAGATTCTTAATTTATTCCCTTTTTTAGGGTCTACCACTACGTTTGCTAACCAATCCGGGTACTTAACCTCCCAAATGGACCTTATTTTAAGGAGTTTAGATACCTCATCTTTGATGAATGCATGCTTGACTTTGGACTGAAGTTTCCTTTTCTATTTGACTGGATGGAAATTAAGGTCCAAGCGCAGCTTGTGAGTGGCTATTTCCGGGGGGATCCCTGACGAGCGCAAAACACACACTTAAATATGCTCGCTAGTCGAATATAGTAAAATATAATATCGTATCTATAGGGATTGAACTTAAACAATACTATCATAATTTGTGGCTAGATCGCTATCTAAGATGATCAACATTTTAGAGTTTTGTGGTTAATACTAAAATTAACTAAGAAATTAGAGCTAATTGACTAATGACGATCTACACAAGTAATAAGCAAGGAAAGATATTAATGGGAGAAAATAGGGGTTGATAGGATAGGTGCAAGACATATGTTTGGGATCTAACTCTAGATGATTCACTCTAATTTTCAAGCGAGTCTCTCAAATTTACTCAATTATTCAAACGTTCAGTAGAAACTTCTCTCTCGATTAAGTGTCAACCTCACAAGATGAACTAAATTAAGCTCAATGAAGATATGCAAGAATCCATAGTGGATTGGTCTTTCGGAGAACCTCTCTCGATTATTCTCCTAACTAGGTTTAATCAATAATTCAACTAGCCTCTTTCAATTACTAAGAATAATTAACGAATTCAACCAACAAAATATAATGCAAAGATATCACAAGTTATGCCTCTCTCGAAACATGAACTAGTGAATATAGATGCAATAATTAAATCATCCGAAAATGATTCAATCATAAAAACTAGAGTTATAACCCATAAACAAATATCAATACATCAAATCCATAAAACCCTAAAGAGAAATGCTCCATGGATATGGAGTAATTCATCACAAATATGTTTAAGTTAAAGGAAAACATAAAACTATCCAAACTCATGCCTTGAGTGAGGATTGACTGATGAAATTCTCGTGATTTTGCTTATCCCCTCCTCCTTAGCTTCCTTAGGTCTTAGATGTGTCAAAAGTCCATAAAATAACATTTTTCCATGTATATATACCAATTAGGGTCAGACCCAGACGAAAACACATTTTCCTGCACGAAATAGGATAATTACTCTGTAAAAATTGCACAGGCGCACCGCATAGGGTGACACACCACGTGGGAAATTAGTGGGGAAATTCAGAGAGCTAGTTCTGATAGGAAACATGAGTTTTGTATAGGCGCGTCGCGCCATGCGCTCCCCATGCACAACTGTTGTGATGGTTTCTTAGAGTACATATTTTTCTTGACTTTTTGATATCCAGACGTGGTTTTCGACCCCCGAACACTATCCCAGCTTAATACCTTGGGCTTTTACTCAGACGTCAATGCTTCAAATCACTTGAATTTAGTCCATAACATCTACATAGCTCGGAATCACTCCTACAAGGCATAAAACACATAATTAGAGCAAAACACTAGCGATTAAAGCTCAAACTCAATCAAAGTGCAGTAAATTAGAGTGCAATAAGCAACTAAAGAATGTAATTATATCCTACCATAAATCCCTATCATATCAAGGTGGGACCAAGTGAAACAATCTACGTTAACTATAAGGATTGACGAGTTTTTTCCTGAGCTTGGGACATAACCCCATACCCAAGTATACCTTTCAATTGGGAAAATGCTCTATTAATGTGACCTGTTCTATTTCTTCAACCATTGATTTGATGGTGTCGGAGTCATCGGGAACTATAAAATACCTAGGAACCTCGTAGTCATCGTCTTCATCGGTCCCCTACTTATCCGGTTAGGTCGGGGCCGGTGTTGGTAATTGCTATTTGGCTTCTTCCATAGCAACCAAACCCATACCTTTTATTGTTGTAAGTGCGGATATCGGGATCACCTCTTCGACCGCGAACATTTCCTTTGCAGCTGGTTGTTCTCCGTAGATTGTTTTAATCCTTCATGGCATTGGGAATTTCAAAACTTGGTGCAGAGTCGAGGGTACTGCCCTCATGTTGTGGATCCATGGCCTCCCAAATAGAGCATTGTACCTCATATCTCCTTCGACTACATAGAACCTGTATTCTTGATGGTCTCAGCGGTATTCATCAGTAATGTTATCTCCCCTTTTGTGGTCTCACATGCCATGTTGAATTCGTTTAGAACTCGGACTGCAGGCATGATTTGATCCTATAGACCGAGTTGTTCTACGACCCTCGATCTGGTGATGTTAGCTGAGATACCTGGATCAATTAACACACGCTTAACTCGAGATTTATTTATGAGTAGATATATTACCAGTGCATCATTGTGGCGCTACACGATTCCTTTAGCATCCTCATCGTTGAAAGACAAGGTTCCTTCCGGCACGTAATCTCGAGTCCGTTTTTCCCTTGTGATGCATACTTTGGTGCGCTTTAGCATTGGAACCTAGGGAACATTGACCCCACTGATGATCATGTTAATGGCGTGCTGAGGTTCCTCCTGCTTGATCTATTAATTAGAATCTCTATTCTTGAAATGATTCTTGTCTCGATCACTCAAGAACTCTCGGAGATGTCGGTTGTTGAATAGCCGAGCTACTTCCTCTCTTAATTGTCGGCAATCCTCTATTCTATGACCGTGAGTTCCATTATATTTGCACATTAGGTTAGGATCCCTTTGGGCTGGATCGGACTATAGAGGTCGAGGCTATTTGGTGTCTTTGATGCGTCCGATGGCGGCATCGTCAATGTTAAAGTTATACTCCGATAGCCTTGGAACTTCCTTGGCCCGATGGGCCTGTCGGAACTGTTTTTTCTCATGAGTCCCCCGTTATTTTGACCTCGATCACTCCTCTTTTCACTTCTCACAGGATTTCATTAAGACCCACTACCTCTTCGATCTCCATTATATGGTTGATATCAATCCTTGTTCGATATTGGTTCACGATATATGTCTCTCTTGACTCTGTCGATGGTTCTGACGGGATAAACGGACCCTAAAAGGGCCCCAAGTTGATCATCTTCGACCCTAATTTTTGGTTGATACCGGTTATGCATGTCGGCCCAAGTAACAGCCGGACATTCTACCAGATTTTGTTCAACTGCTGCGAAGCCAACAAGCTTCGAACATTGAGTCCCTGGGCTGAACAACCCAATCATCCGCGACCAGAGGCAGATTGATTCCTTCCATTTGAAACCGGGAGACCAATTCTCTTAGCATCTTATTATCCCTCTATTTCACTTTGAAAAGTTCTGACTTCCTGGTCTCGACCTTGATAGCCTCGGCGTGTGCTTTCACGAAGGAATATACAAGCATAGCAAATGAGTCAACAAAATTAGGAGGTAGGTTGTGATAACATATCATAGCTCCCTTTGACAAAGTTTCTCCCAACGTTTTCAGCAGGACGAACTCGATCTCATCATCCTCCAAGTCATTCCCTTTGATAGGGCATGTATAGGAGGTCACATGCTCATTTAGGTAGGTCATTCCATTACTTAGGAATCTCGGGCATGCAGAACTTCTTAGGGATCGGCTTCGAAGTTGTGCTCGGAGGGAAAGGTTTTTGAAAAAACTTCATAGAATCCCGACCTTTTAATATCAGTGGTGCTCCTGGGATTTGGTCAACCCTGAATTGTAGGTTTTCACCTTTTTGTCATTGGCTTCGATTTTCTTTTTTCCCTATTCTACCCGTTTTTTCAGCTCCTCGAGCATCTTTATGATCTCGGGGTTGGTCCCCGATTCATTTTCTTTCGGCCTCTCCGTGACTGTTTCGTTTCGCGGGTGACTACATGGGATGGCTCGGGCTCAATTTTGCTCGGTGCACGGCTTTCATTTTACAATTGCGCTATCACTGCCTGTTGAGCATGTAACATTTCGAATATCACCCGCAAATTGATCCCGTCACATTCACCGCTGTGCGTATTTTGGGAAGTCTATCAAACTTCCGTGCGGACGCTGTTCCCAGGATTGGTAGGCAAATTTGCCTTGATGGCCACATGCGAACTAGCATCGATTGGGTCCGTGGCTGGAAATCCGCCGAGATCGACGGGGGGCACTTCGTTACCAGGTGCTACATTGTTGTTCTCCCCATGGTGGCTGGATTCGACATCCACGTTTAGAGGGGCAGACTGGGAGTTCAACATTTCAAACTTTAACCTGGAATCAAAGATACTCCAAAGAATAAGTGTAAAATGGGGTGTGTTATGGGAATTTGAATCAAATCACCGCTATTATACTTAACCCCATGGTTGTCACCAAACTGTTTACCCCCAATATTAGAGAACAATTAAATTTGTAAGTAGTTTTAAGGATGCGCAAATTAATTTGATATAAAGCGATAAATTAAGTCCATATTGAACAAACAAAGATAAAATGAATTCAAAGCACACAAGTATGATCGTTTCAGCCTTAGTGAAATATTCACCCTCGATCCAGACTCACTATTGCCAGCACCGAGGAACAAGAGAAAGTGCTAATAAGAGAGAAAATAATAATATATTACTTTGGAATGCGTCTTACAATGTCTATCATGAATTATCAGACCCCCTTTATATAGTAGGGGAGTCCTGCTTTAGGTACAATTCTATAACATGTAAAAAATCCTCTGATGAACTTATTGTCGATTCCTTGTCGACACGTGCCGAGATCCCCACCATGATATCCATCCGGTCACAGATATTACGGTCTTCTGTTGGCCGTGCTTGATTGCCCGACATGTTCTTCGAAGTCGTTCGAGGCTAGGACCGATCCGGAACCATGACCCCGATATTCTCGCGGGCATGCATCATGCCCCTGGATTCTGACTCGACGAGACTTTTGCTTCGATTTCAATCCCTTGTCGTCATGTCTTGAGCCTGGCTCATTTTGTCGGAGGTCGGGGTGCACCATGAGCTCGATTTTACTCGTACACAAATATAGACCCTATTATATCACGATAAATAATATCTTTTCGTTTACAAACTTAATTTTTAATAATAATAAAAAATTGACAAACACAAAATACGTGAGAATACTATTTCAAATATCTATATGATAAGTAACATGAAATTTGAAAAATGAATTTACAAGAAGAAAAAATAACGACATGAAATACTGACAGAATTAAAGGCAGTCAATTGGGGTAAATAGGATTAAAAAAAATTATTAACTCACGTTGGATTCAAAACAATGACATAGAAGTATAGAACCTAAGAAGAAGAGTTTAAAGAAATATCAAAAAGCATAAGATAAATTGACACAATTTTTTTTCTAGTATTAAAGGAAAACTAATAAAATTTTACATGCAGGTTTGCAAGTGTGAGTTAGAAAGGAAACAAATTACCATCCTTTTACACCATGCCTCATCATACATCATTCTCGTACACAGTAGCCAATAAGATGCAGCGGCTTATACTTTGAATAAATGTTTTCGCATTCGGAAAGAACTTTATAGATTTATAGGGTAATTTTAGATTCAATAAAATCAAAGGATGCCACTCGTTGGAGTTTATTCGTTGAGGTTGCTAAAGAATCTTACTGCAACATAGAAAAGAAAAGCAGGTGAGAACCACCGAAGTTTATAGAAAAGGTTAAAAGCTTAGTTCTCTAGTGGAAGATGAAAAAAACAAACTAAATTGTGCTTCTAAGGTAATAATTAAGAAAATTTATAACCTGCAATACTATTAGTGTGAAAGATGAAAAAATGAAATTGAAATGTCAAAACAGTACTAACTACTCCCTTCATTCAATTTATGTAAACCCATTTAACTGGGCACATAGTTTAAGAAAAGAGAGAAGACTTTTGAACTTATGGTGTAAAATAAGGCACATATATTTTGGGTGGCTACAAATCATTGCATAAAGGTAAATTTTTTCAAATAAGGAAAGGGCTCATTTTTTTTGGCACAGACTAAAAAAGAAATAGGTTCTCAAAAATTGAAACGAAATGATTAATAATTAAGAATATTTATAGTAGCTAAGAAGCCCTTTTTTTCCTATGGACAAACTCCTTAGTTTTTAAAATGTATGATTTCACTAAATTAACTTTAGATAAGTAGGGTGTTTTGGTCATTCAGTTTTTGAAAGATATTTTAGTACAATAACTTAATCTAAAAGTTTTCATGCTTATAATATAGTATGATATACTAGAAATATATTTTCTGTTTTACTTATTGTAACGACCTGACCGGTTGTTTTGAGCATTTGCACTTTGCTCGGTAGTTTGGGGGCACAAGTAGCTCCATATGATGTATTATGACTTGTGAATTGTCGGCATTGATTTTCAGGTGATTCGGAATTAGTTTGAAAGAATGAATTTTGTTGTTAAAGCTTTAAGTTGGAAGAGTTGACCACGTTTGACTTTTGAGTATTTGACCCCGGATATGAGTTTAGTTCCGGATGGTGATTTTGGACTTAGACATATCGGGATTTGCTGGGGATGTTTCTAGAAGGTTTCAACACTAATTGGCCAAAGTTGAAAATTTGAAGGTTTGAAATGTTCATAAGTTTGACCGCGAGTTGACTTCTATGTTATCGGGTTTAGATTGTGGTTCTGGAAATTTTAAATAGCTTCGTTATTTCATTTGGGACTTGTGTGCAAAATTTGAGGTCACTCGGAGTTGATTTGATATAGTTCGGTGAGTTCTGGAAGTTGAAAGTTCAAAAGTTCATTTAAATTTGATTTGAGGTGTAATTCTTTGTTTTGATGTTGTTATGTGGGATTTGAGGCCTCAAGTAGGTCTATATTATGTTTTAGGACTTGCTGGTATGTTTGGATGGGGTCCCGGGGTCCCCGAGTGTGTTACATGTGAGTTTCGAACAAGTTTGGGCATTTCGGCACTTTGATGATGTTCTGGAGCGAGTGAAGTGCGTAGGGAAATCTGGAGTGCTGAGGCAAAGCCTCACGTGTGGCCGCAAAATTCCAGAGTGCGGTGCAAAGAAAAATGTGTGGACCGCAGAAGAGGGAAATCTACAGGTTGATGGTCTGACATCGGAAGCTTATATCTTTTAATCTATATAGAATTTGGAGATGATCCAAACACGAAAGTTGTATCCCTTTGAGTCTAGTTTCTAGAAAGATAAACTATTCATCAGTTGGATATTTGTACCGAAAAATATGTCATATTTACTGAAGCCTGGTAGTGCAGTCACCGCTGAAGTGAGATCTCACAATTTGGATCGCGACTGTGGAACTTGGAATGTCCGGACCACACAAAAAATGTGCGGTCAGTACTTTGGGAGATTAGATGTGGTACTATATAAATGAGGGTTTCATCTTATTTTTCATTGGTGGACCTAGAGATCTTGGTTTGTGCCAATATTTCGTGGGTTTTTCAAGGAATTGATTAGGGGAAGTGATTCTAACTCAAATTTAGTGAAATTACATGAATATATCCTTGATTTTATCATTTAATTAGTGATTGTTTGTGCCAATATTTCGTGGGTTTTTCAAGGAATTGATTAGGGGAAGTGATTCTAACTCGGATTTAGTGAAATTACATGAATATATCCTTGGTTTTATTATTTAATTAGTGATTTGGGTCTAAAATTTGGGAGAAAATGGAGAAAACTTCTTAGCCGAATTTTGGGGATTTGAGTGGGATTTTGGTATCTGATTTGGGTAATTTTGATATGGTTGGACTCGTGGTTGAGTGGGTGTTCAAATTTTTTAACTTTCATAGGATTTCGAGACGTGGGGCGGGGGTTGACGTTTGAGGTAAATTTTTGACTTTTGATTAAGGACTTAGTATTTTCTTATGGAATTGGTTCCTTTAGCGCGTGTCGATGAAATTGTTTGTTGCTAGATTCGAGGCATTTGGAGATCAATTCGCGAGGCAAGGGCTTACTGGAGTAGAGGTTTGCATGGTATTAGGTTAGTAACACTTCTAAACTTGGTGTTGAGGGTATGAAACCCCGAATTACGTGCTATGTGACTTATATTGTGGGAGGCACATGCTATGTGACAGGCGTGTGGGTGTGCACCGTAGAAATTTTGATTTAGTTGATTCCATGGGGCTATGTAGCTATCTTATCTGAACATTTTTATTGTACTCTATGTGTTAGAGACCTTGAGTTGTGATTTATGCTTGAAATCATGTTTAGGCTATATGCTGGTGCTATTGGACCCACCGTGGTAGTTCTTTGTTATTGAATTATTTGCTTAATTGTAGTTATGTACTCAGTCACATTTATGTTTATGTATCATATCTCAATCTCTTTTATCGTACATTGTCACATCTTGTATCATTGATTAGGGCTGCTTAGCATGAGTGTTGTGAGCCCAAGAGACTGGAGAGATTGATGATTGAGTGAGGCCTAGGGCCTGTTGTGAGAGATGTTTATGGGATCGGGTTTCACGCTGCAGCAGGCTTTATTGATTCATGCCAAGATTTGGCTTATTATAACACTTGGGCTGGATTGGGCCCTCCGGAGTCTGCACATCCATAGTGGACGCAGTTGCTATGGATTGTTGTGCAGGATTTGCACTGGACTTATTTATGATTGGGTTGGATCTGTTCTGGACTTATTTATGATTGGGTTGGATCTGCCCTAGGCTGGATTTGCCTTTTACAGTACTGAGTGACTGAGTGTGTTGAGTATTGAGCATGGTGAGTGAGAATACGAGACAGTTAGATTGAGTACTCTGAGAGTGTGAGTACCTGGGTTCATCACTGAGATGCATTGCGATTGTCATGCGTACTTGAGATACGGGCATATAGATGCATTTCCTCACGCAGCCTGGTTTTGGTGATATTCATGATTTCACCTGCATATCGACATGTAGGCATAGAGATGTACTTTCCTCATGCTATCTGAAAAATGAAACATCTTATATATTGTTGAAAGATTTTTGAAAAAAACACAATTTTCAAACTTACTCATATGTTTTTGGTGTTTTCGGTGAGAGATTTGGGATTTACTGTTATACTTGAAAAACGTGTTTATTTTTCAAACTGTGAACGAGTTGAGCATCTTATCTATTAGTTATTTTCTTTTACCATTTTTATTATATTGTTATGAACTAAGATTGGTTATTGGAGTTGGACTCTGACCCTTGTCCTAGCTCGTCACTACTTTCAACCTATGGTTAGGTTTGTTACTTATTGAGTACATGGGATCAGTTGTACTCATACTACATTTCTTCACCTTGCGTGCAAATGTTGGATGCTAGGTTGCTGCGTACGGTGGGAGTTAGCTTTGAAGATGTACCTGCATTTCAGCTATGGCTATCACTTGTTCTTGGTAGCATTAGATTCAAATTCTGTTCATTACATTTCCAACAGATGTAATTATTTCAATTCAGTCTTTTTATGAATCTAAATCTTAGAGGCTCATGATTTGTACTACCAGTACTTGGAAAATTCTTTGTATAAAAGAAGTTGTATTATCAATTCTTCTCTTAATAAATCTCATCATATTGGATAGTTGTTAATTGGCTTACATAGCGGGTTGGGTTAGGTGCTATCACGACTAGTTGGATTTTGGGTCGTTACAAGTTGGTATCAGAGCTCTAGGTTCGTGGGTTCTACAAGTCATAAGCAAGTGTCTAGCAAATTCTTGCGGATAGGTATGATGATGTCCATACCTATTTTCGAAAGGCTACAAGGCATTTAGGATATACTTCTCATCTTTCTTTCCGTATCATGCGTCATTGATTCAGCTTGAAGCGTAACTCTTTGAATTCCTTCCATGCATTCGTATGCGCATGTGAGCGCTCGATTTCAGTCGTGTATAGACGGTTTGTGATTCCATGGATGACATACGAGATGTGAATTCTATGTGCTGAAGATGGGCCAGTCTGGAGGACTTGAGGCTGGGTTCTTCCTGTAGCGTGAGCACTGCGATTTGGTTGTGTGAGAACGTGCTTTTGGACTTATATGTCTGTTAATGTCCCTATTAATGGAATTTGTGGATCGATGAGTAGTTAGATGGCTATATGATGAGTAAGATGTGGCTGCGGGATGTGTTCAGATGGTTTGAGTGTGACGAGAAGGGTTTGCTTGAGATGTAAAAAAAAGGACTATTGGGTTCTTAAATTCTGTCTTTATGTGATGTATAGTCTCGAGTTTAGTCTACTGAATGATCTTTTCATGTTGTTTGATTATGGGACAAATTAGATTCTCAGATCTTGTTGATGAGTACGGACTCAGGAAGATTAGGTGATTGCGTAGTAATTGTGGTTGTGAAAGGGTATAGAGAGATGATAGTTTGAGTCTAAGCAGTTGGGTTATGACATGCGGGGTAACCTACGGATGTGTGATCCTTATGATGTTGTGGGGAGGCTTTCTTTTCTACCTGAGTTTGGATCGGTTGTAATAGTTGACTTGGCTATCACGAGAATTAATGCGAGCTTATGGTTTGTGTTACATGAGCTTATGAAGGATTGAGCTTGTAAACGATCAAAATCATATGCCCCTATTTTGTAGGCTCGAGAGGTCACATCGAGGGTTGAGGTTCGATAAAGACCAAGCTCGGGCTCGAAGGCAAAATAGGAAGCCCGTAGACCTAAGTGTCGAAGATCATCGGAGCCGAGTACGATCAATGCAAAAATAGTACCGTTGTGAGTTTGTTACGGAAGGACAAGATTATCGCCACGTCCCCAAGATCATGGCGTAAATTCTGGAATAGATTTGTACGAATTAGTACAAATTCGTACTAGGCGGTTATACAACTGTCCCAATAATATTCTTTACTGTAAATAGAAATGTACCTTATTCAGGGTTTTCCTCTTATATAAAGGGACCAAAATCATTTGTAAAGATCATATAATCATTGGAAAAGAATATACTCTCTACTTTTCGCTCATTGTTCATCAGACTTATCCTTTAAACTTTATTATTGCGTTACTGTTCTTGATTCACCTCGAGGTCACCGAGCTCGAGGTTGCTACTGCTTAAGTAACACTGATTTGGTTCATTTATTCCTTTCATTTACACCTTATATTACTTGCTTATTAATTGGTATTGAACAAGAACACATATCTTTAAAACCACAAATCAAATTTAATTGTTACTCGTATTTTCGAGGTTATTAGTTTGGCACCCATTGTGGGGCTAAAGATAATAGTGATTATTACAGTACTGGTTTTTGATAACACTCGTTGTTTTTGTCAAATATTCTTTATTTTCAGACTAAAACATGTCGAACTCAACAAGCACCCCAGTAAATGGTAATGATGGTCTCGGATTCCATGGGGAAAATGATAATGTAGAAGCTTCAGGGGCCGGTGTACCACCACTTAACCCTGGGGTAGTGCCAGTTTCTAACCCAATCGATGTTGGTTCAGACATTGCTTTAAACGTCGACTTAGGCACTGACATCGGAGGCAGCGTACACGGAGAAGTTCAAACTAGTGGCCAAAAAACACATGGTCAAGGAGATGGAGAGGTCATCCTCCAAATAATTTTAGAAATGTTACAAGAGAAAAAGATTGCTATCGCTCAGTTGCAAAGTCAGCAAAAGATTCCGAGCGTGGTGGGACCGGAAACTACTCACCGTGCCGAACCAATCTCGGAGAGGTCGAGTAATAATGGATCATGGGCTGACCCCACAATCACGAAAATGCTCGAAGAACTAACAAAGAGGATCGAGTCAGGAGAGAAAAGGATCGAGGATAATGATAAAAAGGTGGAAACGTACAACTCGAGGATCGACCAAATACTGGGAGCGCCTCCGATTTTGAAAGGACTGGATTCTAAAAAGTTTGTGCAAAATCCTTTCCCCCCGAGTGCGACCCCAAAGCCTATTCCAAAGAAGTTTCGCATGCAGACATACCCAAATACAATGGGACCACCGACCCCAACGAATACATATCTACATATACTTGTGGTATAAAAGGATATGACTTGGACGACGACGAGATCGAGTCTGCTCTATTGAATAAATTTGGAAAAACTTTGTCCAAAGGTGCGATGATTTGGTACCCAAACCTGCCCCCAAAATCTATCTATTCATTCGCCATGTTGGCAGATTCATTTGTGAAAGCACATGTTGGAGCTATAAAAGTCGCAACAAGGAAATCAGACGTCTTCAAAATTAAACAAAGGAACAACGAGATGTTAAGGGTGTTTGTATTCCGGTTTCAAATGGAACGGATGGAGTTACCACTAGTCTTCGATGATTGGGTCTGTTCAAGCTTTCACTTAGGGGCGAAATGAGTAGAGCTCGATAGCGTCAAGACAGTTAAAATAAAATTTGTTTGAGTACCCCGCCGTGAATTGGACTGATGTGCATAACCGATATCAGTCAAAGATCAGGGTCGAGGACGACCAGTTGGGAGCCCCCTAAGGTTTGGTTTATCCAAGAAGATTGGTAACAAAAGATTCGAGAGATGCAGACAAGGATCCAAGACCGAACAAAGATAGGTATTAGCCATATGCCGAAGAGTGAAGGAACAGTTCGAGGCATAATGTACCTTAGAATGATCGAAGAGTAGATTGAGGACAAAATTCTCGGGGACTCATGAGTAAGACCAGGTTCGATAGGCACTCACGGCGGAGGCACCTCAATTATCAGAGTACAATTTTAGCATCGATGCCTCGGGGATTGTTTCACCATTGGAAAAATTAGGGATACCAAATGGCCTAAACCCATGCAAACTGACCCTTCTAAGAGGAATCCCAACTTGATGTGTAAGGATCACGATATACATGGACACAGGACTGAGGATTGCAGACAATTGAGAGAGGAGGTAGCCCGATTATTTAATGAGAGGCATCTTCGGGAATTCCTTAGCGACTGAGCCAAGAACCATTTCAAGGAAAGAAACTCCAATAGAAAGAATGAACCAGAAGAGCCAAAACATGTTATTCATATGATCATCGACGGAGTCGACGTCCCGCATGGACCCGTGTTCAAACGCACCAAAGTTTCAATCACAAGGGAGAAGCGGACTCGAGACTACATGCCCGTGACACCCTTACATTCAATGAAGAAGACATCGAGGGCCTATCTCAGCCACACAATGATGCACTGGTAATTTCTATTCTTTTAAATAAAGTTCAAGTTAAACGTGTTCTTGTGGATCAAGGTAGCTCGGCGAACATAATCAGGTCGAGGGTCATAGAGCAGCTCGGGCTGATTAACCAAATCATACCTTCATCTCGAGTCTTAAATGGCTTCAACATGGCAAGAATAAACAACGAAGGGGGAAATCATCCTCCCAGTGAACGTGGTCGGGACTGTACATGATACAAAGTTTCATGTCATCGAAGGTGACATGAGGTATAGTGCTTTGTTTGGAAGGTCGTGGATCCATAGCACGAGGGCAGTGCCATAAACCCTTCATCAAATTATTAAGTTCCCAACAAAAGATGGCGTAAAGGCGGTGTATAGAGAGCAACATGCAGCAAAGGGGATGTTTGCAGTCCATGAATTAACACCAGTATCACGCCCTCTACATCGAAAAAGTCGAGCACCAAGGACAAACAGGTAGCTAAATAGCAATCACAGTCCATATCCTCGATTGAGTCCGAGGAACAGATGATCGAAGATGAAGAAGAGGACTTTCTCTCCCCTCGAGCTTTTGTCGCCCCTAAAGAATCAGATGCGACGAAGTCCACGATCGAGGAACTAGAGCAGGTGATATTGATCGAGCATCTAAACGGAAGTTATACCTGGGAACAGGATTAACCCCCGAACTCAGGAAAAATCTCATTCAATTCCTTATCGATAACATTGTTTGCTTTGCTTGGTCCCACTTAGATGTGATAGGGATCCCACCGGAGATAACCACCCATCGACTGAGTGTCGATCCCAGATTTAAACCGGTGAAGCAAAAGAGAAGACCCAGTTCGAGGTGAAGCATGAATTCATAAAGGACGAGGTAGCTAAACTTCTCAAAATAGGGTCCATTAGGGAAGTAAAATACCTCTGTATATGGCCAGAATCGGGGAGTCTGATTTTGAGAACACTGTGGCACTCCACGCCCGGCCTCGAGATGCTCGTAGCAAAATTTGAAGTTTGACCCCGAGGTACACCCCTCGAGGGAGCATATCAGAGGTTCAATGTGGTCAACCTCGGAGCAGTACGAATCGATGATCATCATGGAAATGCGGGAAATTCCCAAGGACACATTGTTAAAGCTGACTAGGTTTGCAAGAACAGTACAAGTCCGTACTAAGCCATTATACAACTGTACCAATAGAATTTCCTTTTCATAATTAGACATTTACTATGTTGGGATTACTCCTCCTATATAAAGAGGACCCCTGTCATTTTGTAAGAGAGATGATTATTGAATACAATAGAACATTCTCTGCTTTTCTTGCTTAAACGTGCTCAACAATTACTTTATAGATTCATTGCTCTTTATTTATTGTATTCATTAATTGTTCCTCATTTATTGCCCATCATTAGCCGTAAAAGGCTATCCTCGAGGCCCCCAATATCATTGTTTCTTCAAAGATTGCTCATTATTAACCGCCCTAGCTAAACCTCGAGGCCCCTCTATTCCATCCAGCTCGAGGCCTAGCTCTGTGACAACATTGGTTTGCATATCTTACTTTTCTAACTCACACTTAGCATTTCCTACCTAATAACTAGTATTAAGATAAATCACATATTTTTAGAACCACAAAATCAAGTATAATTGTTAAAACCATTTTCAAGGTAAACAGTTTGGCACCCACCGTGGGGCTAAAACTAATAGTGATTGTTTTAGTGCTGGTTTTCTGAAAACACAAGTTATTCTTCATGCTTTTTCTTGTCCTAGAATCTTTGATTTCCGGTAAAAAATGTCTAACTTAGTAAATGCACATGAGAACAATGGCCTTGAGGCCCATGGAGAGAACAATGCAGCGACCCCAATCACCGATGTACCACCACAAAATCCATGGGTAGTACCAGCACCACTCCCCGTCAATGTGGCCTCTCGCAATGCTGAGCATATCGATGTAGGCTCTGATATCGACGGAAGTGTTCACGAAGGTGACCAACACGTAGCGCAAAAATCTCCAGCTTGAGAAGAAAGAGAAGTTAGCCTACAAGTCATTTTTGAGATGTTACAAGCGCAGCAAGTGGCTATTGCTCAGCTACAGAGCCAGCAAAAAACTCCAAGTACAGCAGCACCAGAAACAACTCCTCGAGTCGAGCAGGTACCAGAAAGATCAAGCAATAATGGGTCAGCAGCAGACCCCGCTATTATGAAGATGCTCGAGGACCTCGCCAAAAGAATTGAATCGGGAGAAAAGAAGATAGAAGCTAATGACAAAAAAGTAGAAACCTATAACTCGAGGGTCGATCAGATCCCGGGTGCACCTCCGATTTTGAAGGGGTTAGATTCGAAGATCAAGCAAACCTATCTCGCTTTCAAATGGAGCGAATGGAATTACCACCAGTCTCCGATGACTAGGCAATGCATGCCTTCACTTAGGGCTTGAACGACCGAAGCTCGATAACTTTGAAACGGTTGAAGCAAAATTTGATCGAGTATCCCATCGTAACTTGGGCAGACGTCCACAACAGGTAACAATCCAAAATTAGGGTCAAGGACGACCAGTTGGAAGCCCCCTCAGGTTTAGTATATCCAAGCAGGTTTTTAGCAAAAGAACTAAGGAATGCAGGAAGGGAGCTGAGGCCGAACAAGGAAAGGTATCAATCGTATGTCGAAGACCGAAGAAACGCTTCAAGGAGTAATATACCTCGAAATGATCGAAGAATGAACCAAGGCCAAAGCTTCCGGGGACTCATGAACAAAGCAGGGTTCAATAGGCATTCTAGGTCGGTGGATGACGCACCTCGATTTACCGAGTACAACTTCAACGTCGATGCTTCAGGCATCATGTCAGCCATAGGTAAGATGGGGGACATCAGGTGGCCCAAGCCCATACAATCAAGTCCTTCCCAAAGGAACCCCAACTTAATGTGTAAATACCATGGCCCTCATGGGCACAAGACCGAGGACTTCAGAGAGCTTCGAGAAGAGGTAGCCCGATTGTTCAACAAAGGGAACATTCGAGAGTTCCTCAGTGACCGGGCCAAAAATCACTTTCGAGAAAGAGATGCCAACAGAAAAAATGAACTAGAGGAGCCACAATATATCATTCACATGATCATCGTAGGGTTCAACGTCCCGCAAGGTCCCATGTTCAAGCGAACAAAAGTATCCATCATGAGGGAAAGGCGGACTCGGGACTATATACCCGAGGATACCCTCGTATTCGGCGAGGAAGACATCGAGGCCTTATCCCAGCCTCATAACGATGCACTGGTAATTTCCTTCCTTTTAAATAAGTTTAAAATTAAACGTGTGCTCGTGGATATAGGTAGCTCAACCAATATAATCAGGTCAAGGGTTGTGGAGCAGCTCGGGCTGCTCAACCAAATCGTGCCCGCCTCTCGAGTACTGAAAGGATTCAATATTGCAAGTGAGACAACGAAGGGGGAAATCATCCTCCCAGTCAACGTGGCCGGTACGATTCAAGATACCAAGTTCCATGTCATCAAAGGTGATATGAGATACAATGCCCTACTCGGGAGGCCATGGATTCATAGTATGAGAGCGGTGCCATCAACTCTTCATGAAATGATGAAGTTCCCAACAAAGGACGGTGTAAAAATGGTGTATGGAGAGAAACGTGTAGCAAATGAGATGTTTGTTATACATGACGTGGCACCAGCGCCGACCACTTCCACCTCAGAGAAGTCCAAAGACAAGCAGGTATCCAAATAGCAACCGCAGTCTGCACCAGAGGTTGAACCCGAGGAACGGGTGATCGGTGGGCATTTGTTCAAGGGTGACGAACTCAATAGTTGAAGAGCTTCAACAAGCATCAATCCGAGGGGATGGGTAAAGCATGCATTCAAAAATGAGGTAACAAAAATTTCTCAAAAGACCCATTCCCATTACCCAACATCGGTCGCTTGATCGATGCCATGGCCTGTCATTGAGATCATTACCTTTCTCGATGCTCACCCCGGGTACAATCAAATTCGAATGAACCTGGAGGACCAGAAAAGACTCCGTCCATCATGAAGTATGGTTCATATTCTTACAATTTAATTCCCTTTGGTCTAAAAAACGCGGAAGCCAGATAAAAACGCTAGATAATGAGATATTCGAACACCAAATGGGTAACCCTATGAAATTTTACGTTGATAGCATGCTAGTTAAGTCCCTACGCACAGAGGACCATTTGACTACTTTGCAGGTAGCATTCGACATCCCCAATGGGTGTAGCATGAAGCACGACCTCTGGTTTCGATTCGGATAAGTTATCATGTTTCACGGTGTCGGGCAGAAAAATCCAAAACAATCTCGATAAAATCAAGATCACCGAGGGCTCAAGCCTCCGCTACTTCGGAGTCGGGAACTTAGTCCTGAGGCGAATCACTTTCAACGCTCGAAATCCAAACGAACGAATAAAGGGCCGTACCGAGTCCTTGAAAGTAATAGGCAAAAGGCCCTTCAAACCTAACATCGTGGAAGGCAAACGACTGCCAACCAACTAGAACATATTAATGCCCAAGATGGCCGCTCAAAAGCAAAGGATCGAAAGATACTACAGCTGAAGAACAAACCTCCGATACTTCGGGGTCGGGGACTTAGTTCTAAGGAAAGTCACCCTCAACACTCGAAACTCAAATGAAGGGAAACTAGGCCCTAGCTGGGAAGGACCGTACCGCGTCCTCGGAGTAGTAGGAAAAAGGATCCTATATAATTAGCACCATGGAAGGCGAGCAACTACAAAACAATTGGAACATTTCAATGCTCAAACACTATTATTTCTAAGGTATAACCTTATCCCCTTTTGTTTTATTTTATACTAAATCGTTGCAGCTGTTCGGTCAAGAGGAATCGAAGCACCTTCCAGCTCGAAGACCTTGGGTTTTAAAGCATGCGTTGCACTCTTTTTCCCTTAGAGCGGTTTTTATTCCAAACAGGTTTTACCGGAAAGGTTTTTAATGAGTCGACACATATATGCTACCTAAGGAAAAATCAACAAGTATTCAAGGCATCTTTTCAATCAACCTCGAATATTGGGGGGCATCCCCTCGAAGGATATCTTTTCGAAGGAATCAAGTTATGCCTAAGAAGTACTCGATATGAGAATGTTGTATTGGGCCAAACGGTCAAATGAACCGTGTCCATGTAGAATAATCAAGTCTCCAAACATGTACACACATATCAAGTAATCAAAGAAGCCTCTTTGCTCATCAAAATGTACACACATATCAAGTAATCAAAGAAGCCTCTTTTCTCAGCAAAATGCACCGCGCCTCAAAGAAGTTTACTACTTTCACATAAGATGCCTCAGGGCCCAAAAAATCTTGAACACTCGAGGATTGTCATCGAGAGTCAGCTCAACGAGCCATCAAAAAATCAAATTCGTAAGAACTCAACGAGGCAACTTCAAACTAGTAAGCCCTCCATGAGGCGACATCAAATTTATAAGACCTCAACGAGGAAACTTCAAGCTAGTAAGCCCTCCATGAGGCGACACCAAATTTATAAGATCTCAACAAGTCATACTCAAAATCGTAACAAGTCATACTCAAATTCTATAGCAGGTAGCTTGGTCCGCCGTTAGTGGTGCCTCCTCTTCATCTCTTCGACAGTTCTGGTGAGCCTCATTTCCTCTCGGGGCCGTGTGTAGACTATATCATTCTCTTTTTCTTATGTTGTAAAAGGTATTGTCGGGGCCTTGTTACTGGCAAGCCTTTGTAAACTCCCAGTACTCTTAGAGGCTCCGTAGACACGAGGTGGGTTGTCTATATGTATATTTTGGGCGGCAGTTGTATTCACTCATGATCGTGGATCTCATTGGGAATGTTTTATGTAACTTATAAGTTTTTCGGATTATCAACTGCTAAAATATTACAGAAGAAATGAACTTAAGTTGTAAATCCATGCTCAATTTTTAATTTGCTACTTCCTATGGAATATTTTATATTATGAACACAGGGTAATGCGTTGGATAGGAAAGGCAATCCAGGTCCGCTTGACCGGGCTCATCCGGTTAGGCGCCGGTCTTGTCCCTCGATTTTGGGGCGTGAAATCTGATATGTTCTATTAGTTACTTGTGTTGTAGCGGAATTCAAGCAGAATGGTTATTGGGGTGTGGAACCATTGATTGTGCAGTGGTTATGTTCTTTTGGGTTTGTGGCATTGTTTTATTTTCTTCTCCGTGGTTATGGTCATGCTCCTTGGGTACTTGATGTCTAATTGCGCGTGGTTGTTGATTCTGAGCATTGTGATTTGATGTATATCATGCGGACCATTATTTGAATAGGGTCATGCATTACAGCCAAGTTATGTTGGGATATGAGACTTTGTGCTAGATTCGTGTGTTTTGGTTCTACGTTGTGTAATGGGTTCTTAACATTGCGTTGTGGTGGTATTTGTTGAGCTTGCGGGACGGATCTCTCATTTGAGTCATTTTCTATGTTTGAGTACACTTGACTTGTTGCGTATTGGTGCACGGATTGCACGGTTTGTGTCTTAAGGTTGTATTGGTGTGGAATGTCAGTAAGGCATCTGTATTTGATAAAATGAGGTCGTCAAACCTAGAATGGGTATTATCGGATCTGATTGTGGTATATTTGGAAGGATAATATCGGAATTCGGCTTAGAAATTGGCTATAGTTCTTGTCGAAGGAGGGAGAGTTCCATGATTTGTTGATCTAATAAGTAGTTATGAGTTCCATTATCACATGTGATCTCGGAGGGGATCCCGAATCGGCATATGATGTGGTCCCAAATGAAGTCGATGAATTCTTTTTCTCTTATTTTCTCGAAGGCCTGTGCTTCCACCCATTTCGAGAAGTAGTCAGTCATAAATAAAATAAATCTGGCTTTACCTGGCACCGTTGGTAGGGGGCCGACGATGTGCATCCCCCATTTCATGAATGGCCACGGGGATAACACTGATTATAGTTTTTCACCGGGTTGGTGAATCATTGGTGCAAATCTTTGGCATTTGTCGTATCTTCGAACGAATTCCTTGGTGTCTTTTTCCATGCTATCCCAATAGTAACCTGCTCTGATCATCTTTCGAACTAAAGAATCGGAACCAGAGTGGTTTCTACAAGTGCCTTCATGGATTTCTCGAAGCACATAGTCGGTGTACCCTAGCCCTAAACACACTGCTAGAGGCCAGTCGAACGTCCTTCTATATAGTGTTCCACACTTGTCGAGTGAAAATCGGGCTACTTTTGCTAGAAGGGCCCTCGATTCTTTTGGGTCCATGGGAAGCTTCCCATTTCTCAAATAGTCGATGTACTTGTTCCTCCAATCCTATGTTAGACTTGTTGAGTTGATCTCGACATGGCCTCTTTCAATCATCGATTTAAATAGTTGCACAACAGCCCCCGGGAGTATGTCATCTTCTTCGACGGACGATCCCAGGTTTGCGAGTGCATCCGCCTCGTTGTTCTGTTCCCGAGGTACGTGGACCACAGTCCATTCCTTGAAGCGATGCAATGTCACTTGAAGCTAGTCTATGTATCTTTTCATTCTATCTTCCCGGACCTCAAAGCTCCCATTTACTTGGTTCACTACTAGAAGGGAGTCACATTTTTCTTCGATTACTTCTGCTCCTAGGCCTTTGGCCAGCTCGAGACCTGCAATCATAGCCTCATACTCGGCCTCGTTGTTAGTCAATTTTGAAGTTTTTATGGATTGTCTAATTCTTCCGCCCGTAGGTTGTTTCAGAACTATGCCAAGTCCGGACCCTCTCACGTTTGAGGCACCGTCAGTGAAGAGGGTCCATACCCTCGACGATGTGCCCATTTTTAGCAAGAGTTCTTTCTCTACCTCGGGAACGAGGGAAGGCGTAAGTCGGCCACGAAGTCTGCCAAAATTTGGGAATTGATATACGTTCGGGGTTGGTACTCGATATTGTATCCCCCGAGTTCAATGGCCCATTTGGCCATCGGACCGATAATTCGGGCTTATGCAAGATGTTTCAAAGAGGGTATTTTGTTAAAACACATATGAGATGGCATTGAAAATAAGGTCTCAATTTCCGAGATGCACTTATTAATGCAAGAGCTAATTTTTCTAAGTGCGGATACCTAGTTTCAGCATCTCTTAGGGTCCGACTTACGTAATAGACAGGGAATTGCGTACCTTGTTCTTCTCGAACCAACACACCACTTACCGCTACCTCGGACACGGCCAAATACAAGTACAATGTTTTGTCCTCCTTCCAGGTATGGAGTAGAGGTGGGCTCGAGAGATACCGCTTTAATTCTTCTAAGTCATGTTGGCATTCTGGGGTCCACTCAAAGTTGTTTTTCTTCTTGAGTAGGGAGAAGAAGTGGTGACTCTGATCTGATGACCTCGAGATGAATCAGCCTAAGGCTGTTATCCACCCGGTCAGCTGTTGTAGCGCTTTCACGTTGTTTTCCACAGTGATCTCCTTGATGGCCTTAATTTTGTCAGGATTGATCTCGATTCCCCACTTCGATACCATGAGGCCCAAAAATTTGCCTGATCCAACTCCGAAGGCGCACTTCTCGGGGTTGAGCTTCATGTTGTATCTTCTAAGGATATCGAATGTTTCCTACAAATGAGTCAAATGGTCCTTTGCGCGCAAGGAATTAACTAACATGTCATCAATGTAAACTTCCATAGACATTCCTATTTGATGTTCGAACATCTTATTAACTAGGCGTTGATATGTGGCCCCCGCATTTTTTAGCCCGAAAGGCATTACATTATAACAATATGTACCATACTTTGTGATGAACGGAGTCTTTTCCTAGTCCTCCGAGTTCATTTGGATTTGATTGTACCCGGAGTAGGCGTCGAGAAATGTAAGGATCTCGTGGCCGGCCATGGCATCGATCAAGGTATCGATGTTGGGCAATAGGAATGAGTCCTTAGGGCATGATTTATTGATATCTTTGTAACCTACGCACTTTATTAATTTATTTCCTTTTTTGGGGACTACTACTACATTAGTTAACCATTCGAGATATTTCACCTCCCTAATGGATCCTATTTTTAGAAGTTTTGTTACCTCGTCTTTGATGAATGCACGTTTTACCTCGGACTGAGGCCTCCTTTTTTGCTTCATCGGTTTGAACCTGGGGTCGACACTTAGTCGATGGGTGGTTACTTCCGGCGGGATCCCTGTCATGTCTAAATGGGACCAAGCGACGCAATCAATGTTATTAATAAGAAATTGAACGAGTTTTCTCCTGAGTTTTGGGGTTAATCCCGTTCCCAGGTATACCTTTCGATCTAGAAGATGCTCGATTAAAATGACCTGTTCAAGATCTTCCACCATCAACTTTGTTGCATCCGACTCTTCGGGGGAAATGAAGGCTCGAGGAGTGATGTTGTCTTCTTCATCATCCTCGATCAACTTCTCACAGACCGCCTGTCCCTCACGGATCTACTTGTCTTTTGACTTCTCCGAAGTGGAAGGTGTCGCTGTTGTTGTCATGTCGTGTACCACGAACATCTCCTTTGCTGCATGATGTTCTCCATACACCATTTTTACACCATCCTTTGTTGGGAACTTCATCATTTGATGAAGAGTTTATGGCACTGCCCTCATGCTATGTATCCACGGCCACCGAAGTAAGGCATTGTTCTTATGTCACCTTCAATGACGTGAAACTTGGTATCTTGAATTGTAGCGGACACGTTGAATGGGAGGATGATTTCCGCCTCATTGTCTCACCTTCCATGTTGAATCCATTGAGGGATCGAGAGGCGGGTACAATCTGATCGAGAAGTCCGAGCTGCTCCACTACCCTCGACCTGATTATATTGGTCGAGCTACCTAGATCCACGGGCACACATTTAATTTGAATTTTATTCAAAAGAAAAGAAATTACCAGTGCATTATTATGAGGATGAGAAGGGCCTCAACGTCTTCTTCACTGAATTTAAGAGCGTCCTCGAGTACATAGCTCCGGGTTCTCTTTTCCGTTGCGATGGACACTTTTGTTCGTTTGAACACGAGTTTCTACGAGACGTCGACGCCTCCAATGATCATACAGATGATATGTTGCGGTTCCTCCTATTCGTTTTTCCTATTTGCCACTCTTTCTCGAAATTGATTCTTTGCTCGATCGCTGAAGAATTCTCGAAGGTGCCCTTCATTGATCAGTCGGGCTACCTCCTCTAAAAGATGTCTACAATCCTCGGTCCTATGACCGTGAGTGCCGTGGTATTTGCACATTAAGTTGGGGTTCCTTTGGGAAGGATCACACTGCACGCGCTTTTGCCACCTGGTATCTCTGATCTTGCCTATGGCTGATACGATGTCCGAGGCATCGATGTTGAAGTTATATTCTGACAATCGGAGGGCCTCCATTGGTCTCGAATGCCTATCAAAACCGATCTTGCTCATAAGTCCCTAGAAGTTCCAGCCTCGATCCGTCCCTCGATCATTTCGAGGTATATCCTGTCTCGAAGTGTTTCTTCGATCTCTGGCGTATGGTTGATATCTCGCTTAGCTCGGCCTCGGCTCTCGTTATGGATTTCTTGATTCCTTAGAAAATAGCTTGCTTAGATACACTAAACTCGAGGGGGCTCCCAGTTGGTCGTCCTCAACCCTGATTTTACATTGATACCTGTTGTGGACATCAGCCCAAGTTACGGCGAGATACTCGATCAAATTTTGCTTCAGCTGCTTCGAAGCTATCGAGCTTCGCTCATTCAAGCTCTGAGTGAAGGCTTGCACTGCCCAAATGATGCGTGGCTAGAATTCATTGTTTTAAGTATTATGTACCTTACATTTTGTGTGCATTTGTGATAAAAATACACGTCATGTGTGCATAATAGAGTCTATTTCATGTGTAGGTGAATTGGAGATGGAAGCCGAGCTAAATGGATGCATAAACATCAAAAATACGCTGAAGAGTCGAAAAGGAGTAACCAGGCATAGCCGGGCGTTTTGGCCCTAAAGCCTGGCATGACCAGGCGTTAGCTGGGCGTTAGAGCCCTAACGCCAGGCCTACCGAGGCTATAGCTGGGCATGTGGGGCTTAAGGCCTGGGGTCCCTGGTCCGGTCAATTTCGAGTTTTGAAGGTTTTAAGTGTTTCCCGGTTTGAA
>ML381573.1:0-23155 GCA_005239525.1 Nicotiana knightiana
ACTCGATCGAATACAGTATCGAGTGCCAGTCGTGCCTCCCCTAGTTTGGGGCGTGACATTCTAAGTTTGTTTCCCTTCTTAGGGACTACTACTACGTTTGCTAACCATTCGGGATATTTTACTTCCCGGATGGACCCTATTTTAAGAAGTTTAGTTACCTCGTCTTTGATGAAAGCATGTTTGACCTAGGACTGGGGTCTTCTTTTTTGCTTCACCGAATGGAACTTCGGGTCGAGGATTAGTTTATGGGTGGTGATTTCCAGTGGGATCCCTGTCATGTCTAGATGGGAACAAACAAAGCAATCCATGTTAGCTATAAGAAATTGAATAAGTTTTTTCCTGAGCTCAGGGGTTAACCCCGTGCCTAGATATACCTTTCGTTCAGGCAGATGTTTGATCAGTATGACTTGTTCCAGCTCTTCGACCATTGACTTGGTGGCGTCGGAGTCATCGGAGACTATGAAGGATCGAAAGACCCCATAATTATCATCTTCGTCAATCCCCTGCTTCTTTGGTTGGGTTAAGACCGGCGTGTGTGGTTACTATTTGGCCTCCTATTTTCCCTATGAATTTGATCCCTTCATCGATGAGAGTGTTGATATTGGAATTACTTCGCCGACGGAGAACATTTCCTTGGCGGCAGGTTGCTCCCCGTAGACTGTTTTGACTTCTTCTAGTGTCGGGAATTTTAGAACCTGGTGAAAGGTCGAGAGAACTACCCTCATGTTGTGGATCCACGGCCTCTCGAACAGGGCGTTATACCTCATATCACCCTTTATCACATGGAACTTCATCTCTTGGATGGTACCGGACATGTTCACTAGAAAAGTTATCTCGCCCTTGGTGGTTTCACATGGCATGTAATCCCGAGTTCGCTTCTCCCTTGTGATCGACACCTTGGTGCATTTTAATATTGGTCCTTTGAGAATATCGACCCCTCCAAAAATCATGTGAATGACGTGTTGTGGTTCTTCTTGCTCGTTCTGTCTGTTGGAATCTCTGTTTATAAAGTGATTCTTGGCTCGATCACTTAAGAATTCCCGAAGGTGCCCATCGTTGAATAACTGGGCTACTTCCTCCCTCAGTTGTCTGTAATCTTTTGTTCTATGGCCATGGGTGCTATGATACTTGCACATTTGGTTGGGATTTCTCTAGGCTGGATCGGTTTGCAGAGGTTAAGGCCATCTAGTATCCTTGATGCATCCGATAGCTGATACGATGGCGGATGCATCAACGCTGAAGTTATATTTTGACAATTGTGGTGTTTCTTTGGGCCTGGCATTCCTGTGGAAACCATTCTTGCTTATGATCCCTCGAGAGCTCTGGCCACAATCATTTCTCTTTTCTCCTCGAACAGGGTTGCGCTCAGGTCTGTTGCCTCTATAATCTCCATTATATGGCTGGTAACAATCTCTATTCGATCGTGGTTCTCGGTTGATGTCCCTTTTGACTCTCTCGACAGGCCTGATAGGATAAACGGACCCGGAAGGAGTCCCCAACTGGTCGTCTTCGACTTTGATCTTCGATTGGTACCGATTATGCACGTCGGTCCAGGCAACAACTTGGTATTCAATCAAGTTCTGCTTCAACTATTGTGAAACCACAGAGTTTCGTACATTTAGTCCTTGAGTGAAAGCTTGAAAGGCCCAATCATCAGCAATCGGTGGTAGATACATTTGTTCCATCTGGAACAGAGACACAAACTCTCTGAGTATCTCGTTATCTTTCTGCTTTATCTTGAAGAGGTCCGGCTTCCTAGTCTCGATCATTATGGCTTCGGCGTGTGCTTTAACAAAAGAATCTGCAAGCATGGCAAAAGAATCAATAGATTTGGGTGGTAAATTGTGGTACCATATCATCGCTCCCTTTGACAGGGTCTCCCCGAATTTCTTCAATAATACGGACTTGATCTCGTCGTCCTCCAAATCATTACACTTAATCGCACATGTGTAAAAAGTGACATGCTCGTTGGGATCAATTGTTCCATTATACTTGGGAATTTCTAGCATACGGAACTTCTTGGGAATCGGTTTAGGAGCCACACTCGGGTGGAAGGGATTTTGTACGAACTTCTTTGAATCCAAACCCTTCAATATTGGTGGTGCCCCCGGGATTTGATCAACCCTGGAATTATAGGTTTCTACCTTCTTGTCATTTGCTTCAATCTTCTTTTCCCCTGATTCAACTCGCTTTTCTAGTTCCTCGAGCATCTTCATGATTGCGGGATCGGTTCGTGATTCATTTATGTTCGATATCCTTAACACCAATCCGGCCTTGTGAATAACTTCCTGGGACGGCTCGGGCTTGATCCTGCTTGGTGCATGGTTCTGGTTTTGGAGTTGTGCCATTGCAGCTTGTTGAGCCTGCAACATCTCGAATATCACCCGAAGGCTGATCCGCATTCTTCACCATCCTATGCGCGTTCTGACCGGTCGATCGAACATCCCTACGGATGCTACTTTCAGGATCGGCGGCTAAATTTGCATTAATGACAACATGGGAGCCATCGTCAATTGGGTCTACGGTCGGAACTCCATCGAGGTCAACTGGAGGTACTTCATTCCCTAGGGCGGCTATGTTGTCATTTTCGTTATGATGACTGAGGTCATTGTCCATGTGTACGGGTGTTGCTTGAGAGTTTGACATGTTGATCCCGGAATCAAAGATACTCACAAGAACAAGTGTAAAATGGTGTGTGTTACGAAGGTTAGTATCAGGCAATCACTATTATCCTTAGCCCCACGGTGGGCGCCAAATTATTTACCCTAAAAATGGATAACAATTGAATTTATACATGGTTTTAAGGATACATGATATAACTTGGCACAAACTAAGGAAATATATAAATTGATATTGAAATTGACTGTAAAAGAAATAAATGCAAACCAAACGAATCGTATAGCTTTGTCCCTCGAGTTAGGTCACTCTCGAACCAAGTGAGGATTCTACTGAAAAATGAACAGAATAACAGAAATTGGAAACTAAAAGAAGGCAGTGTATTGCTTTGTATATCATAAAATGTAATGTTTTTTACAAATGATCAGACCCCCTTTATATAGTAGGGGAGTCCTACTTTAGTTACAACTCTAAATACAGTAAGAAATCTCATGATTGGCTAATTAATAGGCCTCATCTTGATACGTGCCGAGATTTTCACCGTGATCCTTACTCGATTTCGGATATTTCGGCTTTCCGTTACTTGACCAGGTAAGTTTCCATCGATCTTGCTCGATCTCTATTTTGCTTGGTCTCGATCTTGGCCAATCTCGACTTTGATCGGTCTTTGGGTTACGAGCTCAGCAATCTAACTTCGCACCATGGCTCGATATAACACGAGGCCAAACCTTGACCTATCATGTTCCAGTCTCGCTTAGTCATACGAAGGGAAATCCCGTTTTGTCTGTATACATGCCATATATCAATGTAAACAATTTCCCAAAACTAACATTATTCAAGAACGATTAATAATTTTCTTTTTGAAGTCATGAGAATAGTGTGTGCATGTAGGCATGTACATATGAGGGCTCAATGTAGGGTGTAAAAAGTGTGAAATATAAACAGTTAGCAGATTTGTTGGTCACGCATTTGAAGATTTTGTCTAATAATAGCTGACGATTAAGTATATGAACGGAATCTACATAAGGTTAATACGTGAACCAAATGATAATGTTTGGTATTCATTCGAACATTATATTTGAAACTTCATATATAGAAATATTATTGTTTGACCAAAAAATATAGATTTTGATTCAAATGATTAAATCTATGTGAACAAGGGTTGATCTTAGTTAAAAATAATATCGTTAGATAGGGTTGTTAAAAAAACAGTAAATGTCATGTGGATCTGGTAATAAATATTCTAGAAATCAGGAGCAATAATATAGAGGAATTTCATAAATCACTATTGTTTAGTGACTATTAACTTCCTATAGCTACCATATACATAAGTACTTCCTATAGCTACTATTCAGTTGTTACGGTAGTGTATTCGTTGTATTCTCGCTGTTGTATCCCAAAACTTAGGGTAGTCCCGCATGTATTCGCGCCATGTATTCAAGAATACAACAGTAAAAAATACTTTAAATCAAGGTAGTCCAGCTGTATGCGCATGTATTCACATGTATTTGCGTTGTTGTATTCATGAATACAACAGAAAAAAGCGCCTAAAATCAGGGTAGTCCAATTGTATGTGCATGTATTCATGAATATAGCAGCAAAAAGCGCCTAAAATCAGGGCAGTCCAGCTGTACGTTGTTGATACCCAATTTTTCCCAAAAATACTTTAAAATTGCATATATACTTTCAAAATTATGCATTAATAGCAATTGGTATTTTTCCATAATTTTCCTATATTTTTATTAATTTGCCCAGTATTTTATTTCTAATAAATAATTACAAAATTGCATCACAAATAATTTCAAAACATTTCTTGATTTAATATTACTATTTATGGTCTTATTAAGTCTAAATTATTCTATAAATAGCCAATTTGGCACCTTTTGGCTACAATTGCAATAACTTTGCAATTATAGCCCATCCATACTATTTTTGCATTATTTTTACCAGAAATTAGTCTTTTGTATTTTTAAATACTAAATAACCATTTTTAAAACATTTCTATGCATGAAATTCTTTTTTTATAAGTAGTAATTATTTTACAAATTATTTTTAATTTATTTGGGGTATTTAACAAATGGCCTTGTTTTATTTCAATTATAGCCTAATTAAGCTAGCCCAAAACTCTTATAAACCATCCCAATATAACCCAGGCCCAAACCCCTACCTAACCCGACCCAAATCTTATAGAATCCTGGTCGTTGATCATTTTTTATCAACGACCCAGATCACTCCTTCCCTTAATTAACCTAAAGACTACCCTCCCAAACCCCTCATTTCCCTCTCCTCACTCCGCCTCACCCCTTCCCCTTCTATCTCAAATCCTCTCTGATCTAACCCTAACTCTCTCTCTCGTCGTCAATCATTTGTCATTGATCATGGAGGTCTCTCACTACCTCCAGGCCTCAAATGGCCTCTCCTATGTTGGTGCCTCCGTCTCTAAGGTCCTCGAGGAACTAGGATCAGTCTGCTTACACCTTTGGCCCGTCATTGCCTGTTTCAAGCCGTCATGGCTCGATTTTGAGTAAGATATACCTATTTCGCTTAAAACCTATGGGTTTCTAAGCCTATGTCTTCATCTATATGTTATTTTCTCAAAACCTTAATTTCGTCTCTTAAACTTCTCAGAGCTGTACAGATCTGAGATAAGTTGAACTTATTTTCACTGGGTTTTTTTATGAAATCTTCTAATTTTTCGAAGTGGCTTGTCATCTTCCTAAACTAGGGTTTCTGAAAATCCTTTTCTTCAAAACGCTTTCTGATTTTTAAGTGTTTAATCCTTTGATTATTATGTTCTTCGACTGATTTTGTTAAGTTTTTCCTTAACCCTAACTAGTTATGCTAAAACCCCTAACTTTCTGACACTTTGTTTGGATTCTGAGTTTATCTTTACTGCTCGTTCTCTCAAACTTGTTTGCATGTTTGATTCTCATGAATCTGCTTCGATTAATCTGAGTATTTTTGTGATTTTCACTTGTTTATCTTACTAGGGTTTTTGATTCTACCTATTATGTGCTTACCTCGCTATCCCTCAGAGATTTATGTTTA
Source organism: Nicotiana knightiana (assembly GCA_005239525.1). Lineage (NCBI taxonomy): Eukaryota > Viridiplantae > Streptophyta > Magnoliopsida > Solanales > Solanaceae > Nicotiana > Nicotiana knightiana. Next base: position 5,665 of record ML381573.1, read on the forward strand.
TCAGTACTATATTCCAGTTTGAATCCCTGATTTTATATGATCTTTACTTTACCATGTCTATTATGGTTCTAAATCATTGCCTTCTGCCTTACTTATCATGTGTTTATTATGTGCAATTTGTGTTGATTCCCTCTAATCAATACTATTTCCTATTTGAATTCTTGATTCCTGGTGATTGATACCTTTCGCTAATCCCTTATGATGATTTCCTTGCTGATTTTCCGACCTTAGATTATTTCTTGCCTTATTTTATGGTCGACTATGATGTCAAATTGATTCTCATGTTATTTCCTTAATTAGACCTTTCTGAACCTAGCCTCAATTACATGTTCTATACTGGTATTGTGCTGAAATTATTTCCTTATTGTGTTATATTCCAGTCATATGGTATATTTCCTTATTTATTGCATGTCTATTATCGTTCAAAGTTAACTCCTTAATTGAAGGGAGTGCTTACATTGATTTTATGTTGATTGACTCTGATTCCCCAATCACTGCTTGACTTTGATTTTTACCTTATTCTCTACCTATTTTCAAACTATATATACATTACACTGACACTGGAACTCAACAAATACGAACACATTAGTTCAGAAACTCTCTCTTATACTCAAAGCTTTTCTGCTCTCTATCTTTTCTTTGTTACTTACTACTGTTCTGAATTAGTCGGCTGCAAGCCAAGGCTAATTATTGTGCTCTCCTATTCTTCACTTTGTGTTTACTATCTCTTTACTGGTATGTTCAGACTTCAATTCAAGTCCCAAAACCAACATGTTTCTTTTACTGCTTCAGTTTATCATGTTTCTGATCTGTTTGTATCTATGGTTTTGTTGTTCAACATGTAATTGAAATGTCTACATCATTATTCATCTAGCATATTATATTATGTACCACTCTCCCTTAGGATCAGTATGCTTATGAATATGTTACCCCCTTTTAGTATGTCCCAATATGACTCTGCTATATCTTATGTTTACCTGGTTTCTAGCATGAACCTTTCTTTGCAAAGCAATTTGTATCCTAAGTTGTCTGATTCTGTGTTGATTCAGAAATTCGTGTTGTGTTGATACCATAAGCTATCCCCTAATCCCCATAAACCCCCTACAAGAAATTCTACGCTCATGTATACTATGTGCTCTATGTGTCCCCAATTCCCATCACCCCTGTATGAAGGACTGTGATTTGATTGGGCTGAATCTGTTTGTGTTGTGATTAGCCTACTGTTTGTTAATTGTCCTACTCTTGTCAAAAACTATTTTCTTTTACTAAACAACTCTCCTATTTTATAAAACTGTTTCAACTAAGTCTTTTTCAAACACTATCTTTCCTATTAAAACCTTTTCAAAACTATGTCAAGCACTCTCACTCTACTCTTAGGTCCTTAGGTTCTGCCCCCTCCAGTGTATGACTACCTTGGGATTCCTGTGAGATCCCTCTGAACTCTGATGCACTGGGGGCTGGCCCTTCCACACTGCACTTTCTCAATTATGGTTATGAAGTCTGGGTGTGAACACTGCCCGGGATCCCTTGAGGTCCTTAGAGAACTCTAACACACCCAGATATGAGAAAGGCTATGAAGCATTTGGGTACTTGAGGTTCTGGGAATCTGGGCATGTTTTTCAGGCTCCCTATAGTTTAACTTCTTCTTTTCCTTTATCTATTTATGTAATTTACTCAGCTGGTCTGTAATAATTATTTGTAAACAGATATTGGGGATGGCTAGTGAAGTGAGAGGGTAGTCATATAGTTCTGTTAACATCATCGGGTAGAAATCATGTTTTAAGCTTTACATTGTTTCTATCTGCATTAGAATCCATGTTTTAGGATCAGCATGTTCATTGAAACCATGTTAAGCATGCACTAGATACCATGTTCCTAGGATTTCATGTCTACTATTTTATCATCTCATCCATGCTTTATGTTATCGCTTAGAAATCCTGCTCCTAGGACAATAAACAACGTTGACATAAAAGTTGTTACTCCTGTGCATTCAAAATCATGTCTCCATCACCCTGTAACTCTTTGTGCATTTTAGAAATCATGCCTTTAGGAATTCTGTGTATCCTAAAATTATGTCTTAACCAACCTGCATTTATATGTGCATATTAGATATCCTTCTCTAGGATTTCGTTTACATTTGCTTAACCACGCCTAGTTTAACTACTGGCTCACGAAAAGGTAGAAACAGTGTCACATCTAATTGTCTTATCCTTAATAAAACTAGTAACAATCTCTGCATAATCGTATCACCTAGAATAGCATGTTTTTAGGTAAAATAACTTCTGAACTATTTTTTTTTAACAATTCTGGTAATTATTATGCACAATCCCACTCCTAGGCAAGCCTTAGGTAATCAATCTCTTTAAAAGATGGATCACTGCTCGGTTGTGTTTACTGTTTAAAGACACAGGTTTAAAAGTCAGTAGGCAAACTGATTAGGTCCTGCTTCTAGGTTTATAAAATTGGAACTGCATATCTTCTGTGTTTTGATATTCACTTAGACATCATGTTTTAGGATCCTGCTTAATAATACTTCCCTTGTTTGTGTTTGAGTCGTGCTGCTTATGTGCATTATCTGTGGATGTATACCTAAGCCTCTTAACTGTTTCTTCCTGCATTTATTTGTAAAGTCTTATTTGTTCTTGCATGTCGCCTAGTATTTTCTCCTTTTAAACCTTAAGGGTCTATCTAGAACTACCTATAGGTAGAGGTTCTGATCTCCTACAGGACCATTAAGAAGGGACGGGCAACAGCACGAATAGAGGTCGTTAAACAACACTCGCTTAAATAACTGCTAAGGGGTGGGAAAGGGTAGATATGGATATGATGACCAGTGCGCTAATGCAACGTGTAGCCCCTTTCTGAGGAGTGATTACCGGGCATTGCATTGATGTGATCCTGTAGGATAAACAACCTAGGACTCCCCTATCCCTTACGCATGTGTGCTTAGACTGTAAATCTTTCAAAACCTTATATATGTGCTTAGACTTTAAATCTTCTAAAACTTTACTTCACATGTGTGCTTAGACTGTGAATCTTTTTCAAAACCTTTATTTGTTTAAGCTTATTTGCTACTTGTTTAAATTCACAAAGCTTATTTGGCCGGGAACCACAGTTGTGGACTTTGAGGGGTGCCTAACACCTTCCCCTTGAAGTATTTTCAACCCCTTACCCTATCTCTGGTTTATCTAATCTTTATTTGTAAACAACCTTTAGTAGGTTCCCTAACGCACCTTAAAATCATTAGGTGGCGACTCTTCAATTCCTTATCCCTTTTCCCAAGAGGAAACGAGTTGTCCCAATAATGTCAAATACCCTGACCAATCCGAAAGGGGAGAAAAGACGGGGGCGCGACAGCATGGCGACTCTGCTGGGGATTTATATAGGCTTTTACCATTTCAAACTGCTTTCTGAACTTGTCTTTACTTTGTTAATAATTGCGACCTTTCCCTTTCCCCCTTTATGTGAAATTAATTGTTTATTTCTTTCAAGTACTTGTTCCTTTCAGAATCAAAACTGACATGTTTCATTTTGTTTTCCTCTGTAACTACTTTTTCAATTATAATTGTTGTATTTACCGCATTCATAACGTGCAAATACATGACAACATGCTTTTATTGCTCATTTATTGTTGCATAAATCACGATCAACATCATATTCCACTCATGCCTATACAAATCCAATAGCAACGCTTGAGTGTTTGAGCCCTTCCACTTTATATCACCCATAAATTCGGAAAGGCTTATTTGCGGTAAAACTAGTCGATCAGCGGTGCAGTCGATGGTTCTGTGCCTTTCCCCCTCAAGTTGTTCGCTTGAGAGTACCAGTCTAAAACCCCATAGAAACCTTACTCTGTTATATTGTGCATGCATCATGGTCAAACCTAGCCGGTTTAGCGTGTCGTCTGCATGATAGCCCTTTAAGACAGCCTTATCCAAAAGTCCACCGGGTTTTTCATAATCCCAGCGGATCCAGTCACGTTCTGTGCATTTATTTGGAGAACTAAATTCATGCATGCTAATCATAAGTGTATAAATAGTCGAGTCTGCTGGGGGTAAGGGTCTAACCTATCTATTTTGCAGAAAATGAGGCATGAAGTCCCCAGGTTCGGCATGGTCCAAAGAATACCACCACTATCGCTGGATTGGTGGGAAGACCTCTCGTCGAGTGACAAAGTCCATGTGAGAAGGGTCCTCGGTAACTTTCCCTCTTTACTGGATATTCAACCAAACAACATGTTAATCAAAGCAGCCACTATGTTCTGGGATAGAGAAAGGTCTGTGTTCCATTTTGGCGACATAGAAATGACCCCCCCTCTTGGAGGAGATAGGGGGCTTTGCGGGATTACCTTAGGACAGTCCAGGTTTGTTGGTACCGGAGAACCGTGTCGCTAGGGGGTTCCTAAAAATGATGGGTTTGAAGAATAACGATGGTTTATAGTGCCTAACATAGTCCTACATACCTTTTGACTATCTCTATGAACGATACGGCCATAGAAACTCCTATCGTATCTTCCACGACGAGTTCTCTATTACTTCCTTGGGTCACATTCACCGCAGGGTTTTTGTGTTCGTCGTTTGCTTCCTAGGTCTGATGGTGTTTCCAAGCAAAGGATACCGGATTCACACTAGACTGGCTATGGTATCCAAAACCTTAACGGAAGGGTTCTAAGGGCAAACATATACCATTGTCCCTATGATCATAGCAGACATATATCGAGCCTTGGACCACTGCCAGAAGGGGGCCAAACACTTTGAGGGTTGCAATCTGCTACTACATGTTCAATTATTGGAGCACCTCCAGAGAGGAAAATATCGTCAGGAATTTCCACGAAGGGCGTGGAATGATCATATAGCCTTCCACCATCCTAAGAGGATGACCTACATCCCTAATAAGTTTGCTCAACCGGAAAATGCTACAGAATGGGCTCAGTTTTTTGATAATTTGACCGAGGACCAGATTCAATGGATGTTCGAATGGTTCCCTAGCAGTGAATTCATCATCAGATCGAGGGACACTCTGATCCTGGTGTTGATTGGTTTAAGGGGAATATATCCCTATGTTCCCATCAGAGTCATGAGACAGACGGGTAGAAAGCAAGTCATATCGCGAGTCTCCAAAATGAGTCATTACAGGGCAGATTTTCAGGACGACAATATCCAGTACAAATGTGAAGCTCAGCATCTGTGGAATCTCAAGGTTATCGTAGAAAAGGACACCCTCGAGCCCGACAGATACCACGCAGGGCCTGTACACTTTTACATGTCATGGTTGGAAGATAGCACAACAGGGATAGGTAAGCCAGGCATCAGCAGAAACAGGGTCATAGACGAAGCGGTTGAGGCTCAGGTGAAATATAATAATCTACACAAAAGGCTTCGTGAGTCCGAGGCCAAGCATCTGGAGAAACACAAGAACTGATCGATGAGTGGAAGGAAAGGGCCATAAAGTCTAGTCAAAGGTTGGAATATTTGGAGCAGGGTCTGATGGAGCTAGAAGAAAAGACAAGAAAAAGGGTCGCCGACTGCTAGAATGCTGAGGGAAACGAAGGAGGGCATCTAGTAAGGGTATACCTGTTGTTGGGCATGCACGACCTGGGGAACCTGATTGACAGAATCAAGAAGACCAAGCCTGGGGAAGGTCCTTCCGGGACTAAGTAGTCTAGGTTTCCTTTCATTGCTTTTACCAATGTAATAAGGCCAAGTGCCATTAGTGACTTTAATTCCTGCTCATTATTTTAGTGTCGTTTTGGACTCGTCTATTTTACATTAATGAAATGAGGCATTCTTGCATCTAAGTTCTCCAAAATCAACTTGTCACTAGACCTACCTCTGGCACAACGAGGCTCCCAAATTAGGACACGCTTTTATTCTTGCACTATGTGTTTAAATACTGTAATATTTTCTCATGATCCTCACTGACTTGGCTACCTTTTGTTTTTTATTTTGTTTTCTTTCTTTTGATTATTCCTCTCCCCAAAGGTTGGTTCGTGCATTCTGGCATCATCATCATATCACACAAGATCCAGGGGCCCTCCACCTCCTCCTCCTCCTAGTCCACTTAAAGGCAAAGGCAAAGACAAAATGGAAGATTTGGGCAACATCAGACAGGAAAACACAACGCCAGTAGAACGAACAGAAGCTCTTGACAATCAAGGTACTCATGTTCAGAATGATGCTATGTCACAACTCGAGCAAAGGTTGTTGAAACTCCAAGGGGAGCTTGAGCATGTCCGGAACTTGAAAAATTTATCCTTCTCACTCAGTGTTCCAGATGTCATTCAAAATCCCATACATCCTCAGAACACCCCAAACAAACAGAACCCTCCCACAACTCATCATCATACAACTCCATCGAAAAAACAAATTATCCCACCACAGCACCAGTACAACACTTTCCACACTCCAATAAATACCCCGTTAATTATCCCTGAACCGCAAGACTCCACAAGTTACCACCTCTATGCTCAAACACCATGTCATCAGAACAACCCCATATACGTGGAGACTCTACCTCACTCCACCCAACACATTGCTTACACACCTGAATCCAGTGAGAACAATATGCTCATTAAGAATTTGGTCGAGGAACTCAAGAAGCTGACTAGTCGAGTTCAGGGCGTTGAAGGAAGCAAGAGAGACGAAGGGTTGAACTACGAAGATCTCTGCATACAGCCCAATGTTGAACTACCGGAGGGTTACAAACCTCCTAAGTTCGAAATGTTCGATGGTACATGTGATCCCATGGTCCATCTGAGGAACTATTGTGATAAATTGGTTGGAGTAGGAAGAGACGAGAAGATTCGCATGAAGTTGTTCATGAGGAGCCTCACAGGAGATGCTTTATCTTGGTACATCAGCCAAAACCCTAAGAAGTGGTCCGGCTAGGTAAGTATGGCATCAGACTTCATGGACCGATTCAGGTTCAATACGGAGAATGCACAAGACGTGTTCTACATCCAGAACCTTAAAAAGAAGCCCACTGAAACTTTTTGCGAGTATTCCGCTCGCTGGAGATCTGAAGCAGCCAAGGTCAGGCCTACCCTAGAGGAAGAACAAATGAATAAATTCTTCGTCCGGGCACAAGGCTCGCATATTATGAGAGGCTAATGGTGATTGAAAACCACAAATTCTCTGACATCATCAAAGTTGGGTGAGAGAATTGAAGAAGGTATTAAGAGTGGAATGGTCACTAACTTTGAGGCCCTACAGGCCACCAACAAAGCCTTCCAGTCTGGTGGTATATCCAAGAAGAAATATGCAGGAATGGTAATGGTTGCACGGGGACCCAAATCTCCGTTGGTATACAGAACTTCCCCACTCACCTATCAAGCACCCTCGCCCACCTATCAGTCAGTACCTCCATCAACATATCATCCATATCCACCGCCTACATATTAGCCTACTTCCCCCAGATACTCCCAACCATCTCTTGTTTATCATACCTACAACTCTCAGCCATCTCACTTCCAATCACCCCCTACTCGCCAAAATTTTCCGAGACCTCGACCCAACTTTGATCGCAGACCTCCTAAACAATACACTACCATCGTTGAACTTATCGACCAGCTGTATGAAATATTAAAAGTTGTTGGTTATGTCACTCTTATCCCTGTTATAACCCCTGAAAATCCATCCCAATGGGTCAATCCAAACAAGACATGTGCATACCATTCCGGCATTAAGGGGCATACAATTGATGAATGTCGCTCATTGAAGGATAAGATCCAGTCTAAGATCGATAACAAGGTCATCCAGGCAAAAGAAGCTGCTCCCAATGTTTGCAACAATCCGCTTCCAGACCATAAGGGTGTCAACATGATAGAGATAGAAGAAGATTGGGACGCAGAGGGGTCGATCGGGCTAATCATAGAAGGTGATGACCCAAAGAAGCCAGCAGTCACTCTTAATCCCATCATAGTCCAGATTCAGCCATCCGGAGACGTTGAGGTAACTGCGTCACTCCCATTCAAGTTTGAAACAGCACCACCTGCAAACACACATTTGTCATTCGAGGTTGAAGTTATGCCGCCTGCTAAGGCACCTATTCCATTTGAAGTGAAAGTAGCTGCACCAATCACAGTGAAAGTGTCAACCACGCCGCCTTTCAACAATAAGACCGTACCTTGGGATTACACGGCTGAAGCAAGAAGGAAAAGTAAAGTCAGGATAGAAGAAGTTGGTGTTGCACAAGGGATGACAAGGACCGGCAGGGTCTATACACCTGAACACTTGGCAGAGTCTAGCAAGAATGCTTCCAAAAGGCCACCCGTCATTGAGACAGGCCCAGATGACCTTTGGAGGAAGGTGCAGGCCAGGGAATACTCAGTCATCGACCAGCTGAACAAAACTCCAGCCCAGATATCCATTCTGTCATTGCTGCAGAATTCAGAGACACACAGGAATGCTTTGATGAAAGTGTTGAACGAAGCATATATTCCAAATAACATAACTAGTGGAGAAATGGCCAATATGGTAGGTCAAGTACTGGAGAGTTGCAAGATCACTTTCCACGAGGACGAGATGCCGCCTGAAGGGCTAAGTCATAACAAAGCACTAAACATCACTGTGCAATGTGAGGACTACTTCCTCACTGGGATTCTGATCGACGGTGGATCCAGCCTCAACATTTGTCCGTTCACAACACTCAAGAAATTGGGAAAGGGACTGCACGAGATCAAAGAAGGATCTATGAATTTAAAGGCTTTCGACGGTTCTCAGAGATCTACCATCGGCGAAATCAGTCTTTGTCTGCAGATGGGACCTACATGGTTCAAAATTGAATTCCAGGTGATAGACATATCAGCATCCTATAATTTGTTGTTGGGACGCCCATGGATACATGCCACCGGGGCTGTAGCATCAACATTGCATCATGTGGTAAAATTTGAATGGAACCACCAGAAAGTGATCATCCATGGAGACGGAAGCAAGCCTATCTATGGTCGCTTGACCATCTCAGTGATTGAAGGTAGAAGAAGGCTGGGTGGAGAAATCTACCACCACATTGAACGGGTCAATGCAATGGATAAAGACAAATGGTGGGATAGTAAGATCGAGAGCATACTGAACTGGAGTGGATACAAGCCTGGCAAAGGACTCGGGAAAAATCTTCAGGGGATTTCCAAACCAATACAGTTGAAACACCATGGCACCACTTTTGGGCTAGGATACAAATACACTTGGTAGGAGTATGAAGACTTGTCGCCACCATGGCGTAGTCCCTACTATCCATTGGAATAGCCTATACCACATCTGGAGCAGACTTTCCAGCAAGCTGATATCTTATGGGGGTCAGAAGAAGAAGAAACTCTAGCAGCTTTGAAAGATTTATTCCTGGAAGATGGTGACATGGACTGTTGTGTTATTGTTGAGGAGGAGGAAGAGGAAGGCCCTACCATCCAAACTGTGAGCAAGGGATCGTTTCTCAAGAATTGGACTATCAGACCACCCAAGGCCCGACGATTCCCGGGGTAGCAACCTGAACTAGCATTGCTTATTTCATTTTGCTAATGATTTCCTTTCCGCATTTCCATTTTTTTAATTTTCCAATAAAATCTCCAATGTTCCAAAACATTCTAAAATCACTTTTATGTTTCAACAAATCTGTATTCATTTACTATCATTTTTCTCTCATTATTTTATCTTACAACATTACTATTTCCTGTTTTGATGAATCAATGACTATGACATGCAATGAGACAGGCAAAAGGATAGTGATTCAGAGGAAGAAGATACCATACCCGATGAAATTATCAGAGAAGTTGAGGATTTTAAAAATAGACCTAAGTCCAATCTGGACGAAACTGAGATAGTCAACCTGGGAGATTCAGAAACTGTCAAGAAAACTCGCATCAGCATTCATCTATCGCCATCAGAGAAAGTGGAATATACACAATTCTTGAAAGAGTATGAAGACATATTTGCATGGTCGTACGATGACATGAGTGGTCTAAGAACATCCATTGTGGCTCACAAGTTACCAACCAATCCAATGTGCCCGCCGGTAAAGCAGAAGGTCAGAAAATTCAAGCCTAATATGAGTCTGAAAATCAAAGAGGAAGTTACCAAGCAAATCAACGCCAAGGTTCTCAGGGTAGTTGAAGATCCGACATGGTTAGCCAACATCGTGCCAGTACCCAAGAAAGATGGAAAGGTCAGAGTTTGTGTCGACTACCGGGATCTCAATCGGGCCAGTTCGAAGGATGATTTTCCTCTCCCGAACATACACATCTTGATTAACAATTGTGCAAAGCATGAACTTCAATTGTTCGTGGATTGTTTTGCTAGTTACCACCAGATTTGGTTGGACGACGAAGACGATGAGAAAACAGCTTTCATTACGCCATGGGGGTCTACTGTTATAAGATGATGCCATTCAGTTTAAAGAATGTTGGGGCCACTTATATGAGAGCTATGACCACTATCTTCCATGATATGATACATAAAGAAATTGAGGTGTATGTGTCACGACACAAATTTTCAACCTTAGGGATCGTGATGGCGCCTAACACCACACTTGCTAGGCAAGTCAATGTTAGAATAAGAGTAGCTAACTTCCTTTGATTATCTTCTTAAACATCAATAAATAAATCTAACGTAAACTTAATTTAAATGATTTCCAATGATAAAATAATAAATAATTGAATAAAAATGAACCACGAACTAATTATNTTGAGTAAGTGCTGAGTCTAACCTCGACGAAGTAGTAACGAGGCTACGCCGGGGCATTAACAACATATAACTTGTGACAATAATATATACTATAACGCAATAAAACAATTCTACATGAACAAGAAAACTATAACTGAGACAATAAATATAAAGCAAGAAGGAAATCTAAACAAATAATTAAGTACTGCAACAACAATGAAATAACTCAGCCGCCTTTTCCAGGCCTCAACTCTAACCAACTCTCAAATAATTTCCAAGGTTCCAAACTTTAACTTTAGATAAAAGTAGTGCTAAAATATGAAAAATAGTAATATAAAATAGTAAGTTTTCTAATCTTTGTTTTTCTCTGAAAATCAATAAAAATATAAATGTCCTCCCTTATCGCTCCTTGTTGCGGCGTGCAACCCGTTCCCACCTGTCCACCCTTATTGATCCTCCCTATAAATATATCACCCTTATTACTCCTGTTGCGGCGTTCAACCCGATCCCACCTGTCCACCCTTATCACTCCTTGTTGCGGCGTGCAACCCGCTCCCACCAGACAATCACATCTCTTTATTTATAAAAAGGATTTTCACAATTTAAGTCAAATCCTTTCACAATATTTATGTCTCAACAATTGAAAACGAAACAAGTTTCACTTTAAATAATAGAAAGAGCAGAATATGAAATAATGACAATAAAACAATGAGTGTTCAGGCCTTTAATTTATAAACAATAAAAATATAGATGTCCTCCCTTATCGCTCCTTGTTGCGGCGTGCAACCCGATCCCACCTGTCCACCCTTATTGCTCCTCCCTATATATATATCACCATTATTTCTCCTGTTCCGGCGTGCAACCCGATCCCACCTGTCCACCCTTATTGCTCCTCCCTATATATATATCACCATTATTTCTCCTGTTCCGGCGTGCAACCCGATCCCACCTGTCCACCCTTATCACTCCTTGTTGCAGCGTGCAACCCGCTCCCACCAGACATATCATATCANGCTCGTAAGCTTTAACCAATATCATTTCACAATAAAATCAACCAAAATATATGTAAATACCGTAATGCTGTCAACCCAGCTCAGTCTTTATGTACCATGATAAAAATCAAAAGAACAACCAACACTTTTAATCTCGCAACAACAATTGACAACAATCAATTGAAACCCAACAACCACGTAAACCTCAACAATCATAAAATAGTTAAACTGCATTCCTCATCACTTCCTCAATATTATCAACAATGTAACCAATAGGAACATATACATATATATAATTTGTAAAAACAATGCCAAACCGCTCAATTGTTTTGTACCACAAGGAATCCAACTAAAACAACTAATACTCTTTTCAAAATAATCACAACAATATCTAACAATAAAATAACAAGACCAAGTAGTCATAGAAACAATAATGGACATAGAACAATTAAGACAAGAATCAATTATGTTAGGAACGGGAAATGGATCATGCTTAACAGGAAAATTAGGTGGTGCATAGATACTCGTCACCTCACTTATACACCATGCCCATGCATTTCACATAGCAAACAAGTGGAGATTCCTATTCCCTTAAGTCAAAGTTAGACCAAACACTTACCTCAATTTCGCAGGTCACTCACTGCTCAATTATTGCTGTTCCTTTTGAATTCACCTCTAACTTGCTCGAATCTAATCACAATTAACTTAATATCATTAACTTATGCTAAAGGAACTAACTTTATTGAAAAATATAATTTTTCCTAAGTTTTCTAAAAAAAAAGTGAAAACCCGACCCGGTGGCCCCCTTGGTCTAAACTCGGGCTTCGGACCAAATTACGTTTACCCATTCACCCACAAACCCAAATATACAAATAATTTCGAAATCCGACCTCAATTCGAGGTAAAGATTCAATTTTTATAAAATTCCCTAATTCTACCCAAACCCTCGATTTTACCATGAAAATTCTTAGTTTTTTATTTAAAAGTGATGAAAAACAATGGGTAATTAAAAGAGTAAAGTTTATAATTGATTACCTATGATTTGGGGATGATATTTGGTGAAGAAATTCGTTCCTAGGGCTGTGGGGTTCGAAAATTTGAAGAAGAAGAAGTCTGCCCGTTTTATATATATTTTTCTGCCAGCTATTCTGCCTCTTTTTGTACCAGGCTCCGGAACCAAAATACGGGCCCGATACCAATGATTTTAAACATTAATTCTTTTTTTATTTGATAAATATTTTAACAAAACAATTTCTTTCAAAAATTGATTTCTAAGGCTTGGGACCTCGGAATTCATTTCCGAGCATACGCCCGGGTCCCATATTTTACTGCGGACCTCCCGGGATTGTCGAAACATAGATCCGAGTCTGTTTACTCAAAATGTTGACTCAAGTCAACTAAAACCAAATTTTTAATTCTAAAAATTATTATTTCTTATATTTTCACATAAAAGCTTTCCGGTTTCACGCCCAGAATGCGCACAAAAATCGAGGTAGTTAAATTAATCTCTTTATGGCTAATAAGTCTAGAACGGAGTCTAAATTCATAAAATGACCCCTTGGGTCATCACAATCTCCACCTCTAAAATAAACGTTCGTCCTCGAACGGACATAGAAGATTACCTGAATTTGCAAACAAGTGTAATATTTACTCTGAATGTCCGACTCGGACTCCCAAATAGCTGCCTCAATGGGCTGGCCTCTCCACTGCACTCAAACTGAAGGACAACTCTTACACCTCAACTGACGAACCTGCCGATCTAAAATGGCTATCGGCTCCTCCCCATAAGTCAAGTATCTTTCCAATTGGACAGAGCTGAAGTCTAAGACGTGGGACGGGTCACCATGGTATTCCCGGAGCATAGACACATGGAATACAGGATGAACTGAGGATAACCCTGAAGGAAACGCAAGTCTATATGCTACCTCCCCCACTCTATCAAGAATCTCAAACGACCCGATATACCTAGGGCTCAACTTACCCTTCTTTTTAAACCTCATAACACCCATCATAAGCGATACCCGAAGCAATACTCTCTCTCCAACCATGAATGCCACATCACGAACCTTACGATCGGCATAACTCTTTTGCCTAGACTGAGCTGCATGAAGCCTTTCCTGCATAATCTTGACCTTATCTAAGGCCTCCTGCACTAAATCTGTACCCAATAACCGAGCTTCTTCAGGCTCGAACCATCCAACTGGCGATCTACACCGTCTACCATATAATGCCTCATAGGGAGCCATCTGAATGCTCGACTAATAACTATTATTATAAAAAAAACTATGCTAACTGCAAGAACTGATCCCACGAACCTCCAAAGTCAATAACACAAGCGCGGAGCATATCCTCCAATATCTGAATGGTACTCTCAGACTGTCCGTCAGTCTGAGGTTGAAATGTTGTACTCAACTCAACTTGGGTACCTAACTCACGCTCAACTGCCCTCTAAAAGTGCGAAGTAAACTGCGTACCTCGATCTGAAATGATAGACACGGGCACACCGTGAAGGCGAACTATCTCCAAATATATAACTCAGTCAACCGCTCTGAAGTGTAAGTACTTGCCAAAGGAATGAAATGTGTTGATTTAGTCAGCCTATCCACAATAACCCAAACGGCGTCAAATTTCCTCTGAGTCCGTGGGAGTCCAAAAACGAAGTCCATAATGATACGCTCCCACTTCCACTCAGGAATCTCTATCTGCTGAAGTAAACCATTGGGTCTCTGATGCTCATACTTTACCTGCTGACAATTTAAGCAACAAGCCACATACGCCACAATGTCCTTTTTCATCATTCTCCACCAATAATGCGGTCTCAAATCTTGGTACATTTTAGCTGCCCCTGGGTGAATAGAATACTTAGAACTGTGAGCCTCCTCAAGGATCAACTCACGAAGATCATCAACATTAGGCACACATAACCGACCATGCATCTTCAAATAACTATCTCCAACTATAACCTGCTTGGCATCACTGTGCCGAACTGTTTCCCTAAGAATAGCCAAATGTGTGTCACCATCCTGCCACTTCCGAATATGCTCGATTAGAGAAGACCGAGCGACTGAACGAGCTAGAAAACTGTTGGGGGAAATATCCAACCTCACGAACTGATTAGCCAACATCTGAACGTTTGAAGCTAACGGCCTCTCACCAATTGGAATATACACAAAGCTGCCCATACTCACCGCCTCTATTTTCTTAATAGTAGTTCATAGCCAATTACGGAATTATCAACAGCTTCACGTTAACAATAATCCCCTTTCAACCTTTACAATACTAATGACGAGGTGCGATTCATGAAGACCTCATAATTATATACCCGACTTAACGTGTCTCATTTAACGCCACTTAGGCGGGGCACCTACTTTGTAGGTCAAAGCTCAATAATTCTGACACGAATTTGGCAAATTATACACAGTTAATTAATTAGTTTATTTCTTTATTTATTTATTTATTTATTATTAGTATTNAACCAGTACTATGTAAAATTTTAATTCACACGGGAGAATTTAAACACAAGGATTTCCATCACAAGGACCTCGTCCTTACACAACTTCCACCGCAGCTCGTAGCCTGATTTAAACATCTCAAATCATATTACAATGCGAGGATCTCGTCCTCGATTCTGAATCACAAGCAACATGCGCATCGTGCCACTCGAAACCTTCCATTTTCTTCATTTAAATATTTTTCGTGAAACAAAATTACAACACGTGATGATAGACACAGTTATCCCCATAGAATTTCTCAATACAAGTATTCCCATAAGTAGATTTTTTTTTTGAGTTACGAAGCTCACTCGAGAGTGGAGCATATTTGAAGAATTTTATTAGATACGCATAACCGATTAAAGTTCAGGAAATCATCACTTTATAATAACTAGAGATTGTTCTGTTTATGGCACCATTTGATATAACGACCTCAGCCATACCATAGAAAATATATCAATTGGCTGGGTCTCCACCTCTAGGAATATGACCTCCACCCCATTTTTCTCTAGTTGTTCATGTAAATTGAATTATAACTTCAATGGGGCACGTAGCCTGAGTGTTCTGATGAAATATGACTCTCCCAAGCCTAGGACAATTTCTACCACTACCCGAAATGAAGTATCAACCTGCCCTGAGTCGTCCAAAATTTTACAATCATATTTGAGTCCTTTAATGAGTCTGTGAACTTGTTCTCTGGCTATATGAACCGAAGTAGGAGTATGACGGACTAACTTATCAAACCTGATGGCATGTCCTGACACTGTGATGGTGGCCTGACGCAACCGTTCAAACCCTATGCGCCACGCATTATTGAGAGTCTAAGAAACAAACTCTTTCAAAAGCATTTATGAGAACTGAGTCAAGTAGTTGATGTTTCATTGGTTGGTCGTCCTCTTCATAGGCTTGCCACAAACATCGGTGGCCAATTTATTCTTTTACTATGTTGACTCAACACTGCTGATCTACCTTATTTATTCATATTTTTCATTATTCTTTTGGGGTAACTATCATCTCTATTGACACACAATTATCACAAAAGTAGAGCTCTAATCAGATAATTCTTGGCACGAACCATATAGTCTAGAAGCTTGTTAACCACTGTACTCCCTCTGGAGCACCCCAAAATCCGCAACCGTGATTTCCACGTTGAGTAGACCTTCTGTAGATTCAAAGTTATTCACATAACTCCTATGGTGCCGAGGTATGGGATTATTAAGGAGCCGAACATATCGCTAGTCCCAGCTTTATCTCTTGCAAACTCTCAGGCCTTATACATTCCAGGCCAAAACCGATATAACACATGACCCCGCAATCTATTCCTTGACAGTGGACTTCCCCACTTGGCACGAAGCCATAGGTCACAATGTCTAATAATTCACAATGTTAAACTTCACAGCTCATATAAATCAACTCTGTTGCTTTCAACTATTCCCTTGTTATGCAGTACTGAAGTAGCTATAAATCCTTCTGGGATATGGGCTAGTCCAACATGTATTGACTGGGCTAGAACCTCCACGTCTAGATCCATTTGAGACTGTACAATAGGTGCTGATGTTCGAGCTTTAGTCTAAGCTCTGCATCTGTCTCTCCCCCTAATCGTAGTTGTCATTGGGGCTTCATCTTTTCCGGTTGTAGACGCTTTACGTGTTGTCAAGATTTGTGAGAGGACAAGAATAGAAAAGTTCAATCATTCATGATAGAATAAATTCGCACGATAGAGTAGAAATAAAAATGGAGTNTCTAGGCAAGCCAATGTTAGGCTTTGAGTAGCTAACTTCCTTTGATTATCTTCTTAAACATCAATAAATAAATCTAACGTAAACTTAATTTAAATGACTTCCAATGATAAAATAATAAATAATTGAATAAAAACGAACCACGAACTAATTATATAAATAACTCTAAGACTACCCAGGGTCTGGTGTCACAATTCACGAACTACTAAAGAATACTACAAATACTTGGCCGAAAGAAATAATGTAACCATTCTGAATAAAATAAAATAGCGTTTATGGAAATAGGAGAAGACTCTCGGGATCTGAAAACGTCGACAGATATACCTCGTGTCTCCGAGTAAATGAATAGCCGCTCTAAATATCTCTACTGCTGGTCGATACCTGGATCTGCACAAAAGAGTGCAGAGTGTAGTATCAGTACAACCGACCCCATGTACTGAGTAAGTGCCGAGCCTAACCTCGACGAAGTAGTGACGAGGCTACGGCGGGGCATTAACAACATATAACTTGTGACATCAATATATACTATAACACAATAAAACAATTCTACATGAACAAGAAAAATATAACTGAGACAATAAATATAAAGCAAGAAGGAAATCTAAACAAATAATTAA
>ML381573.1:23577-106305 GCA_005239525.1 Nicotiana knightiana
CCCACCCTTATCACTCCTTGCTGCAGCGTGCAACCCGCTCCCACCAGTCAATCACATCTCTTTATTTATAAAAAGGATTTTACAATTTAAGTCAAAGCCTTTCACAATATTTATGTCTCAACAATTGAAAACGAAACAAGTTTCACTTTAAATAATAGAAAGAGAAGAATATGAAATAATGACAATAAAACAATGAGTGTTCCAGCCTTTAATTTATAAACAATAAAAATATAAATGTCCTCCCTTATCGCTCCTTGTTGCGGCATGCAACCCGTTCCCACCTGTCCA
This sequence comes from Nicotiana knightiana, assembly GCA_005239525.1. Lineage (NCBI taxonomy): Eukaryota > Viridiplantae > Streptophyta > Magnoliopsida > Solanales > Solanaceae > Nicotiana > Nicotiana knightiana. The sequence goes on from ML381573.1 coordinate 23,866, forward strand.
CCCTTATTGCTCCTCCCTATAAATATATCACCCTTATTACTCCTGTTGCGGCGTGCAACCCGATCCCACCTGTCCACCCTTATCACTCCTTGTTGCGGCGTGCAACCCGCTCCCACCAGACAATCACATCTCTTTATTTATAAAAAGGATTTTCACAATTTAAGTCAAATCCTTTCACAATATTTATGTCTCAACAATTGAAAACGAAACAAGTTTCACTTTAAATAATAGAAAGAGCAGAATATGAAATAATGACAATAAAACAATGAGTGTTCCAGCCTTTAATTTATAAACAATAAAAATATAAATGTCCTCCCTTATCGCTCCTTACTGCTGCGTGCAACCCGACCCACCTATCCACCCTTATTGCTCCTCCCTATATATATATATATATATATATATATATATATCACCCTTATTGCTCCTGTTGCGGCGTGCAACCGGATCCCACCTGCTTATCACTCCTTGTTGCGGCGTGCAACCCGCTCCCACCGGACATATTATATCAGTTTATTTATGAGACTTTCACAATTCAGGCCAAACCTTTCACAATACTTTTATTTCCACAATTTCAAACAGAAAACCGTATAGCTCGTAAGCTTTAACCAATATCATTTCACAATAAAACCAACCAGAATATATATAAACACCGTAACGCTGTCAACCCAGCTCAGTCTTTATGTACCATGATAAAAATCAAAAGAACAACCAACACTTTTAATACACTTGCCACAACAATTGACAACAATCAATTGAAACCCAACGACCACGTAAACCTCAACAATCATAAAACAGTTAAACTGCATTCCTCATCACTTCCTCAATATTATCAACAATGGAACCAATAGGAACATATACATATATATAATTTGTTAAAACAATGTCAACCCGCTCAACCGTTTTGTACCACAAGGAATCCAACTAAAACAACTAATACTCTTTTCAAAATAACCACAACAATATCTAACAATAAAATAACAATAGAAATAATAATGGACATAGAACAATTAAGACAAGAATCAATTAAGTTAGGAACGGGAAATGGATCATGCTTAACAGGAAAATTAGGTGGTGCATAGATACTCTTCACCTCACCTATACACCACGCCCATGCATTTTACATAGCAAACAAGTGGAGATACCTATTCCCTCAAGTCAAAGTTAGACCAAACACTTACCTCAATTTCGCAGGCCACTCACTGCTCAATTATTGCTTTTCCTTTTGAATTCACCTCTAACTTGCTCGAATCTAATCACAATTAACTTAATATCATTAACTAATGCTAAAGGAACTAACTTTAAAAAATATATTTTTTCCTAAGTTTTCTAAAAAAAGTGAAAACCCGACCTCGGGCCCCCTTGGTCTAAACTCGGGGTTCGGACCAAATTACATTTACCCATTCACCCACGAACCCAAATATACAATTAATTTCGAAATCCGACCTCAATTCGAGGTAAAGAGTCAATTTTTATAAAATTCCCTAATTCTACCCAAACCCTCAATTTTACCATGAAAATTCTTAGTTTTTTATTTAAAAGTGATGAAAAACAATGGATAATTGAAAGAGTAAAGTTTATAATTGATTACCTATGATTTGGGGATGATATTTGGTGAAGAAATTCGTTCCTATGGTTGTGGGGTTCGAAAATTTGAAGAAGAAGAAGTCTGCTCGTTTTATATATTTTTTTTTGCCAGCTATTTTGCCTCGTTTTTCGTGTCAAATAATCCCAAAACTCGATTTTTATGTATCTAATGGATTCCTTGTGAAATTTTAGTCAAGTTAGGCTTTTGAATCACTCGATTTAGCCTTATAATGAAGGAGATATGTAGTTTTAATATTTGCAATTTGTGCAGATTTTTAATACGCCGTTAGGGGCAATTTCGTAATTAACTTAAAAAATCTGGCAACCTTAGTAAAATAACCATAAAACCCTCATACGATATCCAAATTCGATGATTCTTTTGCTACGGGTCCATAATTACGATACGGATCTAATACTTCATTCAAAACAGAAATCGGAGCTCATTTGTTCAATATGATATCATTTATGGCTGAAGAAACGACGTCGAAGCATAAGAAAGAACGAGCGCAACACAACCCAAACCTATTTGAAACTCACCCGAGTCCTCGGGGATCTAAATCAAACATGCAGGCAAGTGTAAAAGCATCATACGGACTTGCTCTTGCGATAAAATCATGAAAATAACATGTAAAACAACGAATTAAACCTCAAAACTCATTATTTTCCTAAAGAACACTTATAGTTCAGAATTTTTCAAGCGGATGTCCGAATCACATCAAACGAACTCCGTTTTTCACCAAATTTCACAGGCAAGGCCTAAATATCTTAAAAAATCTGTACCAGGCTTCGGAACCAAAATACGGGCCCGATACCAATGATTTTAAACATTAATTCTTTTTTTATTTCATAAATATTTCAACAATACAATTTCTTTCAAAAATTGATTTCTACGGCTTGGGACCTCGGAATTCATTTTCGAGCATACGCCCGGGTCCCATATTTTACTGCGGACATCCCGGGATCGTCGAAACATAGATCCGAGTCCGTTTACTCAAAATGTTGACTCAAGTCAACTAAAACCAAATTTTTAATTCTAAAAATTAATATTTCTTATATTTTCACATAAAAACTTTCCGGTTTCACGCCCAGACTGCGCACGAATATCGAGGTAGTTAAAATTAATCTTTTTATGGCTAATAAGTCTAGAACGGAGTCTAAATTCATAAAATGACCCCTTGGGTCATCACAGTATGTGGATGACATCATCATCAAGTCCAAAAGAGCCACCAACCATACAGCAGATTTGAAAAAAATTCTTCGACAGGCTGCGAAAGTACAACTTGAAGTTAAACCCCACAAAGTGTGCGTTCGGAGTTCCTACTGGGAAATTGCTTGGGTTCATCGTCAGCCGCTGAGGAATAGAACTGGATCCATCAAAGGTCAAAGCCATCTAAGAATTTCCACCGCCAAAGAACAAGAAAGATGTGATGAGTTTCTTGGGACGCCTTAACTACATCAGCCGATTCATAGCCCAGTCCACAGTTATATGTGAACCAATATTCAAGATGCTGAAGAAAGATGTTGCGACCGAATGGAACGATGATTGTCAGAAAGCTTTTGACAGAATCAAGGAATACTTGTCAACATCACCAGTCTTGGTCCCGCCAGAGCCAGGTAGACCCTTGCTACTCTACCTTGTGGTATTAGATGGAGCTTTTGGCTGTGTTCTGGGGCAGCACGACGAGACAGGAAGAAAGGAACATGCTATTTATTATCTGAGTAAGAAGTTCACTCCACATGAGGCACGGTACTCTCTACTGGAACGTACCTGCTGTGCTCTAACCTGGGTATCCCAGAAGCTGAGGCATTACTTCTGTGCCTACACAATGTATCTCATATCAAGGATGGATCCCTTGAAATATATCTTTCAGAAGCCCATGCCCACTGGCAAACTAGCCAAATGGAAAATCATGTTGAGTGAGTTCGACATTGTCTATGTGACTCAAAAAGCGGTCAAGGGGCAAGCACTGGCAGATCATCTTGCCGAGAACACCGTGGGATGAGAATACGAACCCCTGAAAACATATTTTCCCGATGAAGAAGTGTTATTCATAGGGGAAGACATTGCATAATCGTATGACGGGTGGAGAATGTTCTTCGACGGAGCAGCCAATTTCAGAGGAGTCGGCATTGGAGCCATCCTGATATCGGAAACAAGTCAACACTACCCGGTATCTCCCAAACTCAGATTTCCCTGCACCAATAATATGGAAGAATATGAAGCTTGCATCTTAGGGCTCAATATGGCCATTGACATGAATATCCAGGAGTTGCTAATAATTGGTGACTCAGATCTGCTAATACACCAAGTACAAGGAGAATGAGCTACCAAGAATTCCAAGATATTGCCATATCTGCACCATGTGCAGGAATTGAGGAAAAAGGTTCACAAAGACAGAATTTCGGCACGTCCCCAGAATTCAGAACGAGTTTGCTGATGCATTGGCCACTCTATCATCCATGATACAGCACCCAGATATGAACTTCATTGATCCTATTCCAGTAAAGATTCATAGCCAACCGACATAATGTGCCCACATTGAAGAAGAAGCAGACGGAAGACCATGGTTCCACGACATCATGGAATACTTGTCAAAGGGAGAGTACTCGGAGCTTGCAAATCACACTTAGAAATGCACGCTCCGGAGATTGTCCAACAATTTCTTTCTCAGCGGAGGAAACCTGTACAGGAGAACTCCTGACTTGGGATTATTAAGATGTGTCGATGCAAAGGAAGCCTCCAGACTACTTGAAGAGATACATGTTGGGACCTTTGGCCCACACATGAATGGTTTTGTCTTAGCAAAGAAAATACTCAGAGCCGGTTACTTCTGGATGACCATGGAAATGGACTGCATCCAATATGTCCGAAAATGCTATCAATGTCAGATGCATGCAGAGTATGATAAAGGTACCCCCAAACGAGCTCAATGCAACAAGCTCACCTTGGCCGTTCGTCGCTTGGGGAATGGACGTTATTGGACCAATCGAGCCCACAGCCTCAAATGGACACAGGTTCATCCTAGTAGCTATTGATTACTTCACCAAATGGGTAGAAGCGGCATCATACAAAGAAGTGACTAAGAAAGTTGTGGCAGACTTTGTCCGCGACTGTATCATTTGTCGGTGGGGGTCCCGGAGTATATCATCACCGACAACGGCTCAAATCTCAACAGTGATCTGATGAAGACCATGTGCGAGACTTTCAAAATCAAGCACAAGAATTCCACAGCCTATAGACCACAGATGAATAGAGTTGTGGAAGCCGCTAACAAAAACAACAAAAAGATATTGAGAAAGATGATAGAAAAGCACAAACAGTGGCATGAAAAATTATTATTCGCTTTACTGGGATACCGCACCACAGTCCGCACATCAACAGGGGCAACTCCTTATTTACTAGTTAATGGTACGGAAGTTATTATCCCTGTCGAACTGGAGATCTCTTCCTTAAGAATCATACAAGAAGCTGAGCTCAGCGACGCAGAATGGGTAAAAGGCCGCTACAAAAAGTTGGCCCTCATAGACGTGAAAAGGATGAATGCAATATGTCATGGTCAACTTTATCAGAATAGAATGTCTAGAGCCTTCAACAAGAGAGCAAAGCCAAGACAGTTCACACTGGGGCAGCTGGTGTTAAAGAAGATTTTTCCATATCAAGACGAAGCCAAAGGGAAATTTTCTCCCAACTGTCAAGGTCCGTATATGGTTTACCGAGTAATGACAAGAGGAGCTCTCATACTTCCAGAAATTGACGGAGAAGTTTGGCCAAAGCCAATCAATTTAGATGCAGTCAAATGATATTATGTGTAACTTTCTATGCCTTCCATCAATGATGTGAATTGAACTACGCCTGAACTGATTCCCGTTTAAGAGGCGATACGTAGGTAGCCATATGGGTTCGGTCATAATTCAATAAAAATCTCATTTCCCCACGCAATTGGAAACTGGGGAAAATTTTTGATTGGACCCTCAAAATTTCGAAGCAAGTTCAGTCGATCGCAGCATGTACAACATTAAGAATTGTCAACCATCTAACTGGGACAGAACTTTGAGGAGGACCCTCAAAATTCCGTAGCATGAGTGGTTGAAATGTCTTGAACCTTGTCACGGTCATTGGTCCATCTAAATTTCTCAAAATATATTTTACTATGTCTTTATAAAATCATGCACGTTTTCAAAATATAGCTCTGTTTAGCAAACGCTACCCCGATAACGCAAATAGAATCATCATATCAAGCAGAGCGAAACAAATAAAGCCAGCGGAGACATGAATCAACCTCCCCCATCTACAGAACTCACGATTTTTCTTCGGATGCAGGAACAAAGAACGAACATGTCCAAAATCACAATCATCGAAACCATCGCACCTGCCGACATTTGCTATCAGCACGAACAAACAATGCTCCGTAGTCACAATGCTCACAACAATCACAATATCAAAGCCTACTGCCAGCTAAGAAATTCTACTATCATTTACTATTTAATCTTCTGCATAAGTCTAAGTTCTGCCTTCATATTGCATAAGGCTAATATCTGCCTTCATTTGCATAAAGCTAAGCGTTGCCTTCATCTTTCATGGGACTAAGCTTTGTCCCGCATTTTGCATGAGGCTAATTTTTGCATCCATCTGCATAAGGCTAACCGCCGCCTCCCTATCTGCATGAGGTTAAGCTCTACCTCCATCTGCATAAGGCTAACCGCTGCCTTCCATCTTGCATAAGGCTAATCTCTGCCTTCTCTTGCATAAGGCTAATCTCTGCCTTCATTCTGCATAAGGCTAATCTTTGCCTTCCACATCTCTGCATGAGACTAAGCTCTGTCTCTATACTTTCATGAGGCTAAGCTCTGCCTCCAATTTGCTTTTCACCGAGACTAAGCGCTGTCTCTCAAGCATTATTTACCTCGTTTCTCTTTCGGGCTAAGCTCTGCCCTCCATTTCCCAAGATTAAGCCTTATCTTGTTGACATCATATTAATGAATTTCATGGGTTGAAATAGCGCCAACCTGTCCAAAGGTGTCATAGTCTAACGGCACCATCCTCATAGCCGGAAGACACCATGTCATGGCCTGAGGATCTCTCTCAATTTTGCATATCATTATTCAAAGGCGTCATCGTTAGGAGGCACCATCTTCATGGATCGAGAACATCATTTTATGGCCTGCGAATCCGTCAACAAACAATTCATGGCCCAGACATCATGGTCTAAGGACGTCATCCCTAACCGTCCGACGACAACTTTCATAGTCCAACGGGAACCTGCATCATGTTTAAAATTATACATAGTATACGCCTGTATTGCTTGTATTTGCAGGTAACCCGGCAAGCGGCTGCTACCCCGCAGGAGCGATCCCGCTCCAGTTCTCCCAACTGTCTCGAACCTGATATTTCGTAAATCGTCCAATCGCCCTATCCCTAGATGTTGCGTCCGTTCTTGTGATAAATTCATCAGTATACTTCGCCGATGAATCTGTAACTACATACGGCCTAATTCCTATAAAACCAGGGATATGTAGGCAGCTCGGAAACCAGGGCCCGACCCTAAATCTCTCAAACCGTATCGCTCGGTCAAATTGGCCATCATATCTTTATCCGACAACTCTTTCATCCTTTCCGGGTAAAGAGAGGCAGTTGTTGATACCCAATTTTTCCCAAAAATACTTTAAAATTGCATATATACTTTCAAAATCGTGCATTAATAGCAATTGGTATTTTTCCATAATTTTCCTATATTTTTAGTAATTTGCCCATTATTTTATTTCTAATAAATAATTACAAAATTGCATCACAAATAATTTCAAAACATTTCTTGATTTAATATTACTATTTATGTTCTTATTAAGTCCAAATTACTCTATAAATAGCCAATTTGGCACCTTTTGGCTACAATTGCAATAACTTTGCAATTATAGCTCATGCATATTATTTTTGCATTATTTTTACCAGAAATTAGTCTTTTGTATTTTTAAATACTAAATAACCATTTTAAAAACATTTCTATGCATGAAATCCTTTTTTTATAAGTAGTAATTATTTTACAAATTATTTTTAATTTATGTGGGGTATTTAACAAATGGCCTTATTTTATTTCAATTATAGCCTAATTAAGCTTGCCCAAAACTCTTATAAACCAGCCCAATATAACCTAGGCCCAAACCCCTACCTAACCCGACCCAAATCTTATAGAATCCTGGCCGTTGATCATTTTTTATCAACGATCCAGATCACTCCTTCCCTTAATTAACCTAAAGACTACCCTCTCAAACCCCTCATTTCCCTCTTCTCACTCTGCCGTCACCCCTTCCACTTCTCTCTCAAATCCTCTCTGACCTAACCCTAACTCTCTCTCGCCGTCACTCATCCGTCGTTGATCATGGTGGTCTCTCACCACCTCCAGGCCTTAAATGGCCTCTCCTATGCTTGTACCTCCGTCTCTAAGGTCCTCGAGGGACTAGGGTCAGTCCGCTTACACCTTTGGCCCGTCCTTGCCTGTTTCAAGCCGTCATGGCTCGATTTTGAGCAAGATCTGCCTATTTCGCTTTAAACCTATGAGTTTCTAAGCCTATGTCTACATCTCTATGTTATTTTCTCGAAACCTTAATTTCGTCTCTTAAACTTCTCAGATCTGTACAGATCTGAGATAAGTTGAACTTATTTTCACGGGTTTTATTATGAAATCTTCTGATTTTTCGAAGTGGCTTGTCATCTTCCTAAACTAGGGTTTCTGAAAATCCTTTTCTTCAAAACACTTTTTAAGTGCTTAATCCTCTGATTCTTATGTGCTTTGACTGATTTTGTTATGTTTTTCCTTAACCCTAACTAGTTATGCTAAAACTCCCAACTTTCTGACACTTTGTTTGGATTCTGAGTTTATCTTTACTGTTTGTTCTCTCAACTTGTTTGCATGTTTGATTCTCATGAATATGCTTCGATTAATCTGAGTATTTTTGTTATTTTCACCCTGTTTAACTTACTAGGGTTTCTAATTTTGCCTATTATGTGCTTACTTCGCTAACTCTCAGAGGTTTATGTTTATCAGTACTATATTCCAGTTTGAATCCCTGATTTTATATGATCTTTACTTTACCATGTCTATTAGGGTTCTAAATTCTTGCCTTCTGCTTTGCTTATCATGTGTTTATTTTGTACAATTTGTGTTGATTCCCTCTAATCACTATTATTTCCTATTTGAACCCTTGATTCCCTGTGATTGATACCTTTCACTAATCCCTTATGATGATTTCCTTGCTGATTTTCCGACCTTAGCTTATTTTTTGCCTTATTTTATGATCGATTATACTGTCAAATTGATTCTCATGTTATTTCCTTAATTAGACCTTTCTGAACCTAGCCTCAATTACATGTTCTATACTGGTATTGTGCTGAAATTATTTCCTTATTGTGTTATATTCCAGTCATATGGTATCTTTCCTTATTTATTGCATGTCTATTATCATTCAAAGTTAACTCCTTAATTGAAGGGAGTACTTACATTGATTTTATGCTGATTGACTATGATTCCCCAATCACTACATGACATTGATTTTTACCTTATTCTCTACCTAGTTTCAAACTATATATACATTATACTGACACTGGAACTCAACACATACGAACTCATTAGTTCAGAAACTCTCTCTTATACTCAAAAGTTTTTCTGCTCTCTTTCTTTTCTTTGTTACTTACCACTGTTCTGAATTAACCAGCTGCAAGCCAAGCTAATTATTGTGCTCTCATATTCTTCACTTTGTGTTTACTATCTCTTTACTGGTATGTTCTGACTTCAATTCAAGTCCCAAAACCAACATGTTTCTTTTACTGCTTCAGTTTATCATGTTTCTGATCTGTTTCTATCTATGGTTTTGTTGTTCAACATGTAATTGATATGTCTATATCATTGTTCATCTAGCATATTATGGTATGTCCCACTCTCCCTTAGGATCAGTATGCTTATGAATATGTTACCCCCTTTTAGTATGTCCCAATATGACTCTGCTATATCTTATGTTTACCTGGTTTCTAGCATGAACCTTTCTTTGCAAAGCAATTTGTATCCTAAGTTGTCTGATTCTGTGTTGATTCAGAAATTCGTGTTGTGTTGATACCATAAGCTATCCCCTAATCCCCATAAACCCCCTACAAGAAATTCTACGCTCATGTATACTATGTGCTCTATGTGTCCCCAATTCCCATCACCCCTGTATGAAGGACTGTGATTTGATTGGGCTGAATCTGTTTGTGTTGTGATTAGCCTACTGTTTGTTAATTGTCCTACTCTTGTCAAAAACTATTTTCTTTTACTAAACAACTCTCCTATTTTATAAAACTGTTTCAACTAAGTCTTTTTCAAACACTATCTTTCCTATTAAAACCTTTTCAAAACTATGTCAAGCACTCTCACTCTACTCTTAGGTCCTTAGGTTCTGCCCCCTCCAGTGTATGACTACCTTGGGATTCCTGTGAGATCCCTCTGAACTCTGATGCACTGGGGGCTGGCCCTTCCACACTGCACTTGCTCAATTATGGTTATGAAATCTGGGTGTGAGCATTGTCTGGGATCCCTTGAGGTCCTTAGGGAAGTCTTACACACCCAGATATGAGAAAGGCTATGAAGTATTTGGGTACTTGAGGTTCTGGGAATCTGGGCCTATTTTCAGGCTCCCTATAGTTTAACTTCTTCTTTTCCTTTATCTATTTATGTAATTTACTCAGCTAGCCTGTATTAATTATTTGTAAACAGATATTGGGGATAGCTAGTGAAGTGGGGAGGGTAGTCATATAGTTCTGTTAACATCATCGGGTAGAAATCATGTTTTAAGCTTTACATTGTTTCTATCTGCATTAGAATTTATGTTTTAGGATCAGCTTGTTCGTTCAAACCATGCCAAGCATGCACTAGATACCATGTTCCTAGGATTTCATGTCTACTGTTTCAGCATCTCATCCATGCTTTATGTTATCGCTTAGAAATCCTGCTCCTAGGACAATAAACAACGTTAACATAAAAGTTGTTACTCCTGTGCAATCAAAATAATGTCACCATCACCCTATAACTCTTTGTGCATTTTAGAAATCATGCCTTCAGGAATTCTGTGTATCCTGAAATTATGTCTTAACCATCCTGCATTTATATGTGAATATTAGATATCCTGCTCTAGGATTTCGTTCACATCTGCTTAACCACGCCTAGTTTAACTACTGTCTCACGAAAAGGTAGAAACAATGTCACATCTAATTTTCTTGTCCTTAATAAAACTAGTAACAATTTCTGCATAATCGTATCACCTAGAATAGCATGCTTTTAGGTAAAACAACTTCTGAATTATTTTTTATAACAATTCTGGTAATTATTCTGCGCAATCCCACGTCTAGGCAAGCCTTAGGTAATCAATCTCTTTAAAAGATGGAACACTGCTCGGTTGTGTTTACTGTTTAAAGACACTGGTTTTAAAGTCAGTAGGCAAACTGATTAGGTCCTGCTTCTGGGTTTATAAAATTGAAACTGCATATCTTCTGTGTTTTGATATTCACTTAGACATCATGTTTTAGGATCCTGCTTAATAATACTGCCCTTGTTTGTGTTTGAGTCGTGTTGCTTATGTGCATTATCTGTGGAGGTAAACCTAAGCCTCTTAACTGCTTCTTCCTGCATTTATTTGTAAAGTCCTATTTGTTTGTTCTTGCCTATCACCTAGTATTTTCTCCTTTTAAACCTTAAGGGTCTGTCTAGAACTACCTATAGGTAGAGGTCCTAATCTCCTCCAGGACCATTAAGAAGGGACGGGTAACAGCACACATAGAGATCGTTAAACAACACTCGCTTAAATAATCGCTAAGGGGTGGGAAAGGGTAGATATGGATAATGATGATCGGTGCGCTAATGCAACATGTAGCCCCTTTCTGAGGAGTGATTACCGGTAATTTTATTGATGTGATCTTATAGGATAAACAACCTAGGACTCCCCTATCCCTTACACATGTGTGCTTAGACTGTAAATCTTTCAAAACCTTATATATGTGCTTAGACTTTAAATCTTATAAAACTTTACTTCACATGTGTGCTTAGACTGTGAATCTTTTTCAAAACCTTTATTTGTGTAAGCTTATTTGCTACTTGTTTAAATTCACAAAGCTTGTTTGGCCGGGAACCACAGTTGTGGACTTTGAGGGGTGCCTAACACCTTCCCCTTGAAGTAATTTCAAGTCCTTACCCTATCTCTAGTTTATCTAATCTGTGTTTGTAAATAACATTTAGTAGGTGCCCTAACGCACCTTAAAATCATTAGGTGGCGACTCTTCAATTCCCTATCCCTTTCCCAAGAGGAAACGAGTTGTCCCAATAATGTCAAATACCATGACCTATCCGAAAGGGGAGGAAAGAGGGGGCGCGGCATACGCGCATATATTCGCATGTATGCGCGATGCTGTATTCATGAATACAGCAGTAAAAAATGCCTAAAATCAGGACAGTCAAGTTGTATACACATGTATTCGCGCCATGTATTCATCAATATAGTAACGGCAATTAACTTTAAAAATAGGTATGTTCAGTTGTCTAAAAGAGAAGAAAAACATAAATAGCATATTTCATGCCTCATTGGTAGTATATACCATAAATACTTATTTTGCTATAAAATATAAAAAGTATCTATAAAAAATAATATTTTAAAATAATTTAATTTATAATAAATACGGTGTATACCTTTGCTATAGGAGGTAAAATTTCCAATAATATAACATTCAATAGTAATGAACAACAAGAAATGACATTTAAGTAAATAGGAGGAATAATTCACCCAATAAAGAAGGGAATAGGTGGATGTTCCTCAATGATGAATGATATACAAATCCTTGAATATTCGAGTTATTCTCGGATCTAATGGAGAAGTATGGACAAAAATATCAGTGAAAAGGTGGTGTTTATATCTTAGCAAGAGAGAGAGACGAATTTTTTAGTCTAAGTGTATTCTTTACAAGTGAATATCACATGCCCCTATCATTGTCTCTTTTTCTATTTACATGGGCATGTTCTTAAGAAACTCTAATAGTACAAGTGAAGAAAATATCCAATAAAATATTCTCTTTAATATCCTATCTTGAAAACTAGTTGTTACAGCTCTGTCAAATGTACTTGACCTCGACATCATCCCTTATTGACACTTCGACTACGACCCTTATTGATTACGGCTCTTGTTGACTCTTCGACCACAGACTTTGCTGCTTCTAGGAACTCTTCCCTTAGTATTATCTTGACTTAAATATTCTAAAGATAGATTTTGACCCATACAATTACTAGTAATCATATTTGTACACAAATAAACAAAACATAAAAAAAAAAAATCAAACAAAAAATTGTGTGACTTCTTAAATAGTAATTAGTGTGATATTAAATTCTTATTACTAAAAGTAATAGAGGAAAAAAATAGAAAAGGAGGAAAGGAGACGTGAAAAGTAAGGCCTACCTGAACTCGGTGGAGTCGGATCCTTTCCGACCCGAACTCGAGCGAAGACCCACAAGTAGAACTGTCGTTCCTTTTCCGTGCAGCTGAAATCCTAATCAGACAGAAAATATTGTAGAAGTGAGCATAGTTTTTAGGGTGAATTGCGAGAAGGAAGATGCCTCCTCTGTCGTTGGACAAAATCGGCAAAGTGTTGCCCTTTTCCAGGCTCTTCAGGTAATTCTACTTCTCGCTCCTTGTTCGCGTCTTAATTAATATTTATTAGGCTTCAAAATCTATGAGTTTTGTGTAAAATAATAGTTTGAATCTTTGAATACTGAAGTATTTAGCATTGTAATGAAATGAACCTGAATAGAAAGGAGCCCATACAAAGGATTCATATAGTTGAACCCAACTAATTTGGTAGTGAAGTGTAGTTGACTGAATTATAGTCTTTGAAATTTGTGTTCCTCCCTCTTTGTATTTCATTCTTTTGTTGAGTCTGTAATTGGGGTTTCTTAACACTGTTTTAAAGTAATTTTTTTTTTTTTTTTTTTTTTTAAGTAGGTAATGTCTTTTACTTTCTCTTGAAGGTTTGGAAACAATCAACCGGAAGCTTTAATTTTAATTTACTTTTTGAAGTAGCATCTCTAGCTTTATTTTTTATACTAACTGTATGCTAGGATTTCTGGTGAGATTGGGATAATACCATTTTGAAGCTGTATGCAAGTATTTTCTCTCTGCGGGAATTATCTTTTTGTTCATGTTGTACTGGATTTGCTGATCACGTAATTCTATTTGATGATTGTACTGCATTTTTAGCTGTATTTGGTTACATTTTCTTCTGAAGTGTATTCAGCCTAATTCATGAGACTTAACTACATGAGTTAGTTTCAGTATTATTCTGTTAGACAAGCCCCCCCAAAAAAACAATCAACGTAAGGGATTGAGGATTAGAGGAGGCCCAGTGGATGCAGAGATTCATATCGGCAACCCCAACTAGAGTAGGATGGAGGCATAGTTAATTGATTGACATTAGCTGCCTACCAACTTCATCCGATTTTGGATTTTGATCCTTATATTTGTGGACTTTGACTTTGAACCCCTGCCACGTCTTTTAAATCATTGTTCCCTAGTTTATACTGTTTAAGCCACTAATCGACAAAGATAGCACTTTTTTGAGCAATTTCTCTAACACATTGCCTTGTATCAAAGTGTTGGATTTATATCTTACAGCACCCAACCCTTGTTTATGGGATTTTATGTAACACTGGTATTCTTTTTTGCTTTTTGGTTGAAGGCGGCGTCATCTTCTCTGGTAGGATTATAATTCATTTGATATTGGAAGAGCAAATGAATTCTTAGAACTCGTCAAGCTCTTGAAAAATTAGGGATTGGCTTGTCAGGAAACAATAAACTCTTGTTCCTGTTTAGCATGACCGTTGGAGTTTCTTCGGTTTTTAGTATTAATTTATCGATTAAAGAGTAGGTCTTTAAATGCAAACTGATAGGGGCGGTGCGCTTTAAAGTGCTCTTCAATTGGAATGTCATAATTTGCTCCTACACACGAGAGTGAGACACATGAGCTCAAATTGTTGACAATGAGTTTATATGACTTCAGCATTTCTTTTGGCCGTTAATATTTTGGTGCTTGTTTTAATAGGCAACTGGAGCTGGATGTGGAAACTGTAGTTAAGGTACTACAACCTGGTCCACTGGGCATTGTGGAACACAAATTTTCTTCTGAGGAAATACGGAAAGCCAATGATACTGTTAAGCAGGCTGTGGGTAATTGGCGAAGGCAGGCCAACATTGAGAAACATAGCCCCATCATGAAAGATTTTATCGATTTATGAGAGAATTGTTGCTTCATTTTCTATCAATAATCTGATGATAAGACAATAATGTGAATTTGTAAGCTCAGTAGAAATAAAATTTGGTTACGTTTATCACTAAAGCTCCCATCGTTCTGTTTCCCGACCCAATCCCATTGCAATATGAACTTTGTTATTTTTGTTTCCATTCTCTTTTAACATCACATGGTAAACTTAAGCTCAATCAGACATTTGAATACAAATATTTTACTCAGTACATGCTTCGATTATTCATCAATTCGCAGTTTCTTGACATCTTTGTACAGTACTTATTCTTATAAAATCATGAAGCGTATAGACAGTATAGAATGTTGTTGTCTTTGATAGTATCATGTATCATATATTGAGCAACTGTATAGATGGTTGTTTCTGCTAATATTGTTCCTTGAAGAATATTGCATATATAATGCAGCAAAATGAAAAGATAATAATCAAGATATCGAATGTGAGGGCAGATTTTGCTTGATCACTCAGCTCCATGTTCCTTCCACCAAGTCGATCCACCATGTCCGGTACAGATTCCCAGTTTTCTACTTCTACCGTGCGTGGATCTTGAAGCTTTATTCTCATTTTCTCAGCTTCACGACTTGCTGCCTCCTGAGCTAGTGTCCAGTCATAGAATCGACGTTGTTCCTCATCACTCAGGACATCATAAATTTCTTTTAGTTTCATGAATTTCTCTGATGCTGTTCTTATGGGAAGGGTAGTCGTATCTGGATGATACTCCTTTGATAGCCTCCTATATGCAGCTTTAATTTCCTCCAAATCAGCAGTTGCAGATACTCCCAAGAACCTGAATTCACAAACTTAGAATGATCATTAGATTTTCCCTGTGCTACGAAAAGATTCTGAAACATTGGAATTAGAATTTTCTGATTGAACTTTATCCCTTGTGATATATCATTTGTGCATTTTCTCAGAACAGGCAGTTAGTTATATTTATGTATATCCTTGTCTTATCCTTAGATTAAAAGAAAGTAGAAGCAACAAATGGAAACTCTCTCCCTTGAAACTGTGAGCCACACATTTAGAGATAAGATAATAGTAAACTTTCTGGAGATAGAAAATGAAGATTAACTGGTAGTGAGAATCAGCTGAACTGTTGAGCAGGTCAGAGAATTTTTCATCAAGGAGATTCTTTTCGTCTGCTTTGATTCGTTCTTGTGCTGGCTGTGATTTACTTCCTCCTACCCAGCCTTCATCTTCATTCTCCCAGTGAATTCTTGTATCAACACCAGGAGGAGCACGTTGTCGCCTACTGGGGCCTTCTTGGGTTGCATAAACCTGGAAGCCACCACAGCGGCTTCTTTGTTTTGTTGTCAGACCTCGGCCATATGTTCGATGCTCAGTGCTCTGGTTCCTGGAAAGGAAGGTGAATGGAGCTGGTGGAGATGTCGCTGAGGCCATGAAAATAGAAAGATGTTTCTGTCTAACTTGAGTAGTTTAGAGGAGGGGGCGCCTCACCACCTTGTCTTTCTGTGTGGCTGAGGAATTAACTGCACATTTTTTGCTCTCGTCTGTATTTGTGAAATATCAATAACTTTGGAGTTTAATTTCTTTACACTAACAGTTTAAAAGAAGTTTTTTGAAAAAAGGGACAGTTCGGTGCACAAAATATTTTCACACAGGTAGTATATTGATTTCATTTATACCGTCCTTTGCTTTAGGGCCTGTCCCAAGCCCCAAATCAAAGTTGACGTAAAAATTGCACGGGAGGCCCGATTTAGTCGCTCTCATTTAATTTATACCCATTTTTTTTAAAAGTTTTAATTTGTACCCACTGTTTAAACAACTTCAGCTCATTCTTTCGTTATCTGAATGCTGAAGATTGAGATAATGTTATGCGTTCTTTCCTGATGATTCATATATATCTGTTTGTCCCATTATGTTCGGTGTTATTCACAATAATTTAACCTCTTAGATATTTTAGCTTTACAGGCAAATGGTTTTTGGTTCAAATTTATTTGTAGTAACTTGTTTTCATGTCGAAAATATTTTTCACTCTTCATTCTTTGAAATGAACAGTATCAATCGCTGCTAATCATGGTCTATTTTAAATTCTTTGTTGTTTTGGAACTTCAGCTCTAAGAATGCTGAAGTTCAGCAAATATAAACAAAAACGTCAGTTCCTAGAATGCTGAAGTTCAGCAAATACAAAACAAACTTCAGCCCTGAAGTTCATCTCAAACAGAACAAAGTTTCAGCTAAAATATGCTGAAATTCAGCAAATACAGAACAAAGCTTCAGCTAAAACATGCTAAATTTTAACAAATACAGAACAAAGCTTCAGCTACTAGAATGCTGAAGTTCAGCAATTACAAACAAAGCTTCAGTTACTAAAATGCTGAATTTCAGCAATTACAAACAAAAACTTCAGCCAACACATGTTGTTGTTTTATTGAACTGAAGTTTGCGTAATTGTCTTTATAAGTCAAACCAAACTTCATGCAAAAATATCTGAAGTTTTGCTCCACTTCAGGCAAAAAATTTTGCTACAAAGTTACGCAAAAAGTGGGTACGCTTGCAATTTTTTTTGTAAAGCGGGTATAAGTTAAAACGGGTATAGATGCAAATACCCCAAAGTTGACTCAACTATCACTTAGAGGGTTTAAAAAGTGGGATTAATTGCTTGACAAATAAATTAAACAGGTTACCTGTCATAGTAAGTTGAAATAAGTTGATAGTGTAAAATTATTTTAAATCGTCAGTATATATAAAAAGAAAAGTCAAATTCATGATATTGAGCACTAGAAAGACTGGGAGAGAGAAATTTGAGCATAAGCAGCACGAGGAGGAGGCAGAAGTCGATACTCAAGTGAAGAATCACCATAGAATAGCAACTAGAGTACAAGTGCAAAGAAACTGAGGGACAGGGAACTGGGAAACTGAGCAATTGGAAGGGGGGTGTGGAGAATCAAGATATGGAATATGTGCAAGAATAAAACAACGAATGTGGCTAATATGGGTTACTTATCTCCAAGAGGAAACTCAAGGTTTAGAGGATGAGGAAGCATTTCTTAACTTCCTTTGATTAGACAGATTCGTTCGAGTTTTTTAAGAAGAGACACATACATTAAAGGAAACAACATTGTCACAATCAGTCTAATTATGCAACAGCCTGAACAAGTCTTGATCACATTTTTGGAACTTTTGGGAAGCTTGTTTAGTTCATAGCTCACAATGTAAAGGAATGGATATCCATTCTTACACTGATTTTAGAAGTAATATAACGCCAATAACCCCACTCCGTGATCTGCACTCAAAGGTGTGGTCTAACGGTCAATAAAGTGAGTTGATAATTATAAAGTCTTAGGTTAAAATTTGATGGCAAAAATACTGGGTGATTTTGTCATATCTGACCAAGCTTTGATGGATAGAGTTATCCGACACCAGCGATGGTGGGAGGTAATATATACTTTGCTGAAATTGGGGGCAAGCTGACGCGGACACGGTTATTAAAAAAATAACCCCCTAGCTCCTTGATCTTATAATTTTTGGTTTATTTTGCTTTGAATACAGGGGTGGGGGGTCAGATTCTAAACCCCATCCTAGATGGTTTCACAAAAGTGATTAAAAAAGAGTGAGTGATAAGTCAAAACTCAAAATCAACAAGTCATATATGTAAAGTATTATTGCAATACTTATGAAACATTAGGGACATCTTCATTGAGCATGTTAAATAAAAGATGCTCAAATGACTACATTCAAGTCCATAAACATTGTTATCAACCCAAACTACTAGCCACCTGAATTAGTCGTTTCAGTAGATTTCGAAAACCAGATGTCTAAAAAAAAGAAAAAGGAGTGTAGTTTTGAATGGCACTATAACCAAATAGCTTTAACTTTCTTGAGCAAAGGAATAAGCCTTCCCTCTAAATGGAGGCTCATGATCTCATTAGCACCACCAATTAATTCTTGTCCAATGAACACTGCTGGTACACTAGGCCTTCTCCCTGATGCCAACAGTGCTTTTTCCAATTGTAGACCATTGGAAAGCTCATCTAATTCATATACAGTTAAGTTAGCACCAAAACTTGATATCAATGTCTTTATGGTGTGGCACATGCAACACTTGCTTTTGCTGAATATCACCACTGGCTTTTCTGCTACCATCTTTTTCACTGACTCCATAATAAGAGGAAGACGAGCTAGGGACAAAAAGAGAAAGTACTGATATTAATTTGATGAGGTAAGTTGATCAGTTGTTGAAGTGATGATGAAATCCAAAATCCCTTGAAGCTATTTATAGAATAACAGCGACGTCTGTCCCTGCAATTCAATTAAAACAAAGAAAAAGGAAAGAATAAATTCAAGGTCTCTTTCAGATAAGGCGTTGAAACTGTTAGATATACGCAGGCATTCGAGATTCTTGATACTGCCTTAAAAGTGTCCAAAAAAGATGCAATCCTTCTTATAATTAAGTTTTTTATACGTATGGAGGTTAGTATGTGAACGTCGTTGCATATCTACATATTTTTTCCAATTACCTTTTAGCATATTGGAATTGGAATTTGATATATGATAAGTTGTTTAAGTCATATGCGCTTAGATAGTATTGAATACGGTGTATTAATAATGTTGAAATTAATTATTCTATTGTTTCTTATCAATTGTAGTAATACAAGTACTAATTATATATAAGTTGAAAAACAGTACCAAACATCCTACCAAAGGACCCCTTAATACACCGGGTTAGGTGGAGTCATGATTTAAAATTTAAGAATTCTAAATTTGCATGCTACCAAATAACCCATAACTCATCTTAGTTACTATATATATATATAATAAATTTCTTAGGATATAAGTAAAAATTACTAATTTCGGTTAAACTCGTACCTAATATTGTAGCTCGTGTACTTGGTAAATATATTAAATAGTCCGTTTTCCAGTTTCAGACTTGTGTTCCTTAACGTGCACCACTTAAGTAATGTAACATTCTCTTTCATGCATAGCATTTCTGAATTCACCTCGTGCACTTAAATCTTTGATCTAAAAAAATACAAAGGTTTGTAATCAATAATTTTAAATTTTTGTAAAACAAATGTATAAGGATGATTGAATTGATGATGCTTTGACATGTCGGTGCATTTAGCGATGAGGTAAAGGATGTTTGATTTCATCCACTAATGATATTCCTGTCCAAGTCCATCTCATAGTTTTGGAAATAATCATAATAAAGATGAATAGTGATTTTTCCTTTTAGGGAAAATGGTGGTTATTCGTTAAAGATGAAACTGTATGTCCAAGATTTATCCAATTCCTAAGACGTTTGTACTAAATCCTAGCCTATGACATATTCTCCACTAATTCAAAATCATAGGAGATTTAAGATCTAATTATTCACAATAAACAATGCAATGAATTAAGAGGATTATATTGTTCTTATCATCATGTGATTCTTTTGATCATTTTAAGATTCTTACTTAGCATTTGATTAGGTCGGTTAGTTTGTCGGAAAAAGATGTCCAGTCTTTTGATTGTAAAAGATTCTTGTTGCTTAGGTGGTGGTGACCGAAAAGCTCCAATTAATTAAGCAAAATATATTTTACTAATTGCAAGATATTCTTTACCTCTTTCAGAGGTCATTGTAAGTTTTCGGGGCTTTTGCATCCGTACCCACTTTTTGTGCCACGTTTTAATTTATACCTGTTTTGTAAAAAAATTGCATTCGTACCCGCTTTTGCGCATAACTTCAGCATGCGAGGCTGAAGTAGCAAAAGGCAATCACGCAAAACTTCAGCATTCTAGAAGACGTGCCTGAAGTAGCTTGCGAACTTCAGCTCTAGAGCTAAAGTTCTTCAGTTCTAGTAAATGGGGAATTTCAGCTCTAGAGCTGAAGTTATCTAGAGCTGAAGTGTTGTCTGTGTAACTGGGGAACTGCAGCCCCGTATGCTGAAGTTCCCCATTTACAAAGACAAAAACTTCAGCTCTAGAGCTGAAGTTATCTAGAGCTGAAGTGTTGTCTGTGTAACTGGGGAACTGCAGCCCCGTATGCTGAAGTTCCCCATTTACAAAGACAAAAACTTCAGCTCTAGAGCTGAAGTTATCTAGAGCTGAAGTGTTGTCTGTGTAACTGGGGAACTGCAGCCCCGTATGCTGAAGTTCCCCATTTACAAAGACAAAAACTTCAGCTCTAGAGCTGAAGTTATCTAGAGCTGAAGTGTTGTCTGTGTAACTGGGGAACTGCAGCCCCGTATGCTGAAGTTCCCCATTTACAAAGACAAAAACTTCAGCTCTAGAGCTGAAGTTATCTAGAGCTGAAGTTTTTGTCTTTGTAAATGGGGAACTTTAGCATACGGGGCTGAAGTTCCCCAGTTAAAAAGACAAAAACTTCAACATACGGGCTGAAGTCAGCTTTAGAGCTGAAGTTTTGTCTTTTGTAAATGGGGAACTTCAGCATACGGGGCTGAAGTTCCCCAGTTTACAAAGGCAAAACTTCAGCTCTAGAGCTGAAGTTTTGCCTTTGTAAACTGGGGAACTTCAGCCCCGTATGCTGAAGTTTTGTCTTTATAACTGGCGAACTTCAGCTTAACTGGTGAACTTCAGCTCAACGAGGGAAAGGGGAGCTGAAGTTATTTAAAAGTTGGTACAAGTTAAAAGTTTTTAAAAAGCGGGTATAGGTTAAATGGGGGCGACCAAATAGGGTGCCCCGCGCAATTTTTACTAAGTTTTCTTACGTGTGTGGCCCAACAAGTTTAAGACCCATAATTAATATTTAATTAAGAGAAATTTTCACAAACCACTATTGTTTAGTAGTTATTAGCTAATTGTAGCTACCATTTACTATATTATTTCCTATAGCTATGTTTTCAGATTTTTTAGAGTGTATCCGATGTATTTAAGCTATTGTATTTATGAATACAGTAGCATTTCTAGGCGTAAAATAGGGGATTACAACTAGATAGATTTTTGTATTCGAGTGTATTCGACTGTATTCATGGCGTGAAACATGGGATTACAACTGGACAGTTTATTGTATTCGACTGTATTCACAGCGTGAAACAAGGGATTACACTGTTTTTAAACGGAAAGTGGATCAATTAACATAATAGACTCCTAATATAACTCAACAAACCCAATTATAACACACAAAAATTTTGTATTTCCAGTAATAAAAAAGATTCTCAACCGAAAAATGCCGCAAAAACATAGCAATCTTCAGAGAAATTATATAATACATCTGAATATATAAATTATATTAATTAAAAAATATATATGAATACATTCATGGAATATAGAGAGACAGTGAATACAATGAAATACATAGAATACAGCGGGATACATTGAATACAATGAAAAAAGGACAAAGAATACAATCAAAAACATAGAATACAGCGAGATATATTGAAATACAATGAAAAAAAAAAGACAATGAATACAATGAAATACATGAAAATACAGCGAGATATATTGAAATATATTATAGAAAATTCAAGTTGCTCAGCCCCTAACTCCGCTGTCTTTGTTCAAGAACAACCCTAATATCGTCTCGTTGAAGCAACAACAGTATACAGTCCTCGCTCGCCGTCACTGTTGCCTCCGGTTGCCGACGATTAGCACGTAAGTACCGGCAAAATAACAGAGGCTTTTGTTGATCTGATATGTTGCATTAGAGAATGAGATTGGGGGGCTGAGGGCGGCTGTATCAATGAATAATAGCCACGGTCAAACGACGACGGTGAAAATTGCTCCAGCGTCCGGCGGAGGAGAAGACATCGGGAAGTAGAGAGAGAGAGAGGGAGAATAAATATGGGGTAGGGGATAGGAGAAATTTGAGGGGATATGGGAGAGAAAAATAATACAAAGCTTATTTTATGGCTTAAGGGTAGGAGGTGATCATAAATAGATATTTGGCTATAAAAAATCAAAAGGTAGCTATGGAATATAATTTTTTAAAAGGGTATTTATTTAAAATAAATAAGGTATCAAACTTTGCTATAAGAGGTAACTAATCCTTTAATTAATGATCAAATTTTATATGTCTGATCGGTTACTTGATGGACGTACCGGATTAAGTGAGAACCTCTATAAATTGGTCATCTCTCCACGTATTAGGGTTACCGCATTTTTGTATTCTCTCTTCCATCATTAAAGACGGCGGTAAGGAAAGCTAGAGCAAGGGACGAGAAACCAGTTTCAATTAACGCTTTCGCTTTGTGATAGTGGCTTACGATTCAGGTATGTTTTCTATAACGATTATATGTAAGATTATCATGTTCAAGATCGTGGTATGCCATTAAAATTTATGTTTACACGTGGTATCATGATCCTGGATTGTTTAAACTCATAATTTTCGATTATAAAGATATTAATTCATTTCTTATGTGCTACACCATCAAATTGGACAAAGTTTTATTCTTGATTTGGATAAATTCTGACTTATGACTTGGACATATATGTGTTCTTATGGGATTGAATCCCATAGTGGCCGAGCTACACCGTTACTATACCAAAGGGAACATGAAGTTGTTGTGTCTTCTAATATTTTACCCAATAAAGTATTTGGTGCCTTTTTTTAAAGTTTGACACATATTATTTTATTAGTTTACGTTTTCCTGCCATACATATGTACCTACTCTGTCGCAACACCTTAGTCCAAACCTTGATTAATTGTTATTGTTTATCGATCTAACTTATTTAAGTACTGATCTCGGTGTAAGAATATGACAAAATTGTTTCTCTGTACTTGAATAGATTTTGTATTATATAAGTTGTGATATTAGAAGATAACAGTTATAAAGATGTGCAATAATTTGATGATACGGGAGTAACGTTAATGATACCTTAATGTCATAAGTTGATTTGAAACTAGTTATTTATTTCTTCGGCCATATAGTAATCTGTTTTGGGCCATTAGGTTGGTGAAACTATTTTTTATTTATTTTATGTATGTGATTAATGTGTATATAGTTTGTTAGTCATCAAAGTGACCAAACTAGATTGTTTAAAGTATTCACATGCATAAAATTTTATGATCTCTATTTTGTGTGTGCACTTATGTTATATAGTTTTTTAGTCATCAAAGTGGCCAAACTAGATTGTTTAAAGTATTCACATGCATAAAATTTTATGATCTCTATTTTGTGTGTGCACTTATGTTATATAGTTTTTTAGTCATCAAAGTGGCCAAACTAGATTGTTTAAAGTATTCACATGCATAAAATCTTATAATCTCTATTTTGTGTGTGCACTTATGTTATATAGTTTGTTAGTCATCAAAGTGGCCAAACTAGTTTGTTTATGAAAATATGCATACATAAAATTATAGTTTATCCATGAAATTGATGAAATGAATATAATTAAAAATTAGTGGATAAATTAATTTTCGCTATTGTTAGAACTTAAGAATTTACCCAAAGGTGAATCAATTAATCTATGAAGTGAATATGATGAGGTAAATTAATATTCTTAGCCAAATATATATTGTTTGTTCAAAGATGGCATATATATTTGGTTAAAAATATTTAATTACCTATTAAAGACTAAATGGCATTTAAATTATGATAGTGTGTCGTAGTATTTATCCAAAGGAGAATTGTGATATGCTTTAACTGTTTTGTTAAATCCATATTGATTTGTGAGCATGTACTATCTATTTTGCAGCTATTCCTTTTCATTCACATGCTTCGTCTGTTACTTTGTTCAACGGATTGAACTTATCTAAATGGCGTGAACAAGTCCAGTTCCACTTAGGTGTGATGAATCTTGACTTGGCTCTGCTGAATGATAAGCATGTTGCCATTACTGATTCGAACAATGCGGATGAGAAGTCTTTCCATAAAGCATGGGAACGCTCTAACATGCTAAGCCTTATGTTTATGCAAATGAATATTGCCAACAACATTAAGAGTACTATTTTACAAACACAAAGTGCCAGGGAACACCTGAAGTTTGAGGAAGAACGTTTTCGTTTTGCAGATAAGTCTCTCACTGGTACACTAATGGTTGAACTCACGACCATGAAGTTTGATAGGTCGCGTAGTATGCAAAACCATATCATCGAGATGACTAACATTGCAGCAAGACTTCAGACCTTGGGGATGAAAGTGGATGATTCCTTCTTGGTTCAGTTTATTCTGAACTCGTTGCCTCCTGAGTATGGACCTTTTCAAATTAACTATAACACTATTAAGGATAAGTGGAATGTTAGTGAATTGTCCAGTATGTTTACTCAGGAGGAGTCAAGACTTAAGAAACAAGGGAGTCATCAATTAACCCCATAGGTCAAGGAGCTGGTAAAGGACTTAAAGTGAAGCCCAACAAGTTCAAGAAGAAGAAAGCACCTGCTAAAGTTTCACAGGATGCTAAGAAGGAACATAAGGCATATACACATCGTTTATGTAACAATGAAGGACGTCATCAGAAAGATTGCCTGAAACGTAAAGCTTGGTTAAAAAAAAAGGATTCCTTACGATCCAAACTACAAATCCAAATAAGGATTTTTTGTTCATGGGAAATCGTATGAAGGATCCAATTGAAGGCATAGGGACTTATCGTTTGATCATGGAGACTGGACGTCACTTTGATCTATTACAGACTCTTTATGTACCTTCAGTTTCTAGGAATTTGATTTCTATTTCAAGACTTGATATTTCTGGATTTGATTTAAGTTGGGAAATGGATGTTTTAATTTATATAAGAATGCTATTTTTTATAGTTATGGTTTTCTTAGTGATGGTTTATATAAATTGAAACTCACTATTGGTTTTTCTAAATCCCTTCTTAGTGTTCAGCATAATGTTGGAATTAAACGTAATTCACTAGATGAAAGTTCTGTTTACTTGTGGCATAGACGTTTGGGTCATATATCCAAAGAAAGGTTAGAAAGATTAATAAAGAATGAGATTCTTCCGAATCTAAATTTTACTGAGCTTACTATATGTTTGGGATTGCATTACGGGAAAGCAAACCAAACATAGTAAGAAAGGTGTCACAAGAAGCACCCAACATCTTGAAATTATACACACTAATATTTGTGGACCCTTTGATGTTTCATCTTTTGGTGGAGAGAAATATTTTATCACTTTTATCGATGATTTTTCACGTTATGGATAAATCTATTTGCTGAAAGAAAAATCTCAAGCAACAGATGCTCTCAAGGTGTTTGTTAATGAGGTTAAAAGGCAATTAGATAAAAAAAAGTAAAAATTATTAGGTCAGATAGAGGTGGTTTATGGAAAATATAATGAATCAGGACAATGTCCAGGTCTGTTTGCAAAGTTCCTCGAGTAACATGGCATATGTGCACAATATACTATGCCAAGAACACCTCAACAAAACGGTGTTGCAGAAATGCGTAATCAAACACTTATGGATATGGTTAGGTGCATGATAAGTAATTCCTCATTACCCAAATCATTGTGGATGTATGCTCTTAAAACGGTTGTATATTTATTAAACAGAGTTCCTAGTAAGACAGTTCCAAAGATCCCTTTTGAACTGTGGATAGGAAGGAAACCTAGTTTAGGGCACCTGCATGTTTGGGATTGCTCAGCGGAAGCTAGAGTTTATAATCCACAAGAAAAAAAAATTAGATTCTTGAACAGTAAGTGGTTACTTTATTGGTTACCCAGAGAAATCTAAAGGGTATGTGTTTTACTGTCCAAACTATAGTTCGAGAATTATTGAAATCGGTAATGAAAAATTCATTGAGAATGGTGAAGTTAGTGTGAGTGTCGAAAAGCAAAGTGTGGAAATAAAAGAGGTGAGGGTCAATATTCTATTACCCACGAATGTGCCTACTTCCACACAAATACCAAATATTGTTCCAGTTATTGAAGAACACTTTGACAACACCGAGCTACATATGGATGAAACACTTCATGAAGAAACTAACTCACAAATATCTGACACAAATTAACCACAAGAATTGCCATTAAGAAAATCTCAAAGAATTAGAAAATCGGCTATTTCGGATGATTACGTGATTTATTTGCAAGAGTTAGATTTTCACATTAGTCTTAATAAGAATCCGGTTTCATTTTTACAAGCCATAGAAAATAATGAGTCTGACAAATGGATTGATGCCATGAAGGAAGAGTTAAAATTCATGGAATACAATAAAGTCTGGGATCTTGTTGAATTGCCATAAAGTTCTAAAAGAATCGGGTATATATGGGTTTTTAAGACCAAACACGATTCAAATGGCAATATTGAACGATACAAAGCCAGATTTGTTTCCAAGGGTTATACTCAGAAATGAGGCATTGATTATAAAGATACCTTTTCTCGGTCTCAAAGAAAGACTCATTAAGAATTATTATGGCTTTGGTCGCTCATTATGATTTTGATTTACACCAAATGGTATGAAAACTGTTTTTCTCAATGGAGATCTTAGGAAGAAGTTTATATGGACCAACCAGAGGGTTTCAAAACTAAAGGAAAATGTCAAATGTTGTGTAAACTGAAGAAGTCAATATCTGGAGTTAAACAAGCTTCACGACAATGGTATATAAGATTTAATGATACCATAACATCTTTTGTATTTGTAAAAATACCGTTGATCGGTCTATATACCAAAATATCAGTAGGAGCAAGTTTATATTTTTAGTCCTATATCTTGATGATATTCTACTTGCTGGTAATGATTTAGGCATATTGCATGAGACTAATGATTTTCTCTCTAAGAATTTTGAAATGATAGATATGGGTGAGGCATCCTATGTGATAGGAATAGAAATATTCCGTGATAGATCACAAGGATTATTGGGATTGTCTCAGAAAGGCTATATCGAAAGGGTTCTAGAGAGATTTAACATGAATAACTGTTCAACAGGAATTGTTCCAATTCAAAAAGGGGACAAATTTAATCTCATGCAATGCCCTAAGAATGATGTTGAACGTAAAATAAATGGAATCAATTCCTTACTCTTATATTGTTGGTAGTCTGATGTATGCTCAGACTTGCACAAGACCGGATATTAATTTTGTGGTCGAAATGCTAGGACGACATCAGAGTAACCCAAGAATTGATCACTGGAAAGAAAGTTTTGAGATACCTGAAAGGAACGAAGGATTACATGCTCATGTATAGGAGATGCAAGCATTTGGAAGTTGTTGGATACTAGGATTCAGATGTCGCTGGATGTATTGACACTAGAAAGTATACGTTTGGTTATTTGTTCCAATTAGCTGAAGGAGCAATATCGTGGAAGAGTGCTAAACAGTCTGTCATTGCTACATCCATGATGGAAGCAGAATTTGTGACATGTTTTGAAGCCAAAATTCATGCATTATGGCTGCGAAACTTTATTTCAGGACTTGGGGTTGTCGACACCATTACCAAGCCGTTGAAAATTTACTGTGATAATTATGCAGCAGTATTCTTCTCCAAGAACGATAAGTACTCCAAAGATGCCAAACATATGGAATTAAAGTACTTTACCGTCAAGGGGAAAGTACAAAAATAAAGAGTGTCGCTTGAGCATATTAGAATTGATCTCATGATTGCAGATGCGTTAACAAAAGGTTTACAGCCAAAGATATTTAAAAAACATGTACATAAAATGGTCTTGGCTGTATTTATGATGTTTTGACACTCTACGCTCATTTATGTGTTTCTGATATACATTAATGATTTCCTGTTTCTCATAATGATGTGCACATTATTGTTTTGAGATATTACAGGATAAGTCTCCATGAGATATTATTGTGGACCATAATATTTTATAGCTTATGGACCTGGTACGATGAGTTGCTAATGTTGTAGTATATGGAAGGGGACATGTAGACAATATATATATAACCGCCATAACCCAAATTTAGTTATTTATCGTGCTATGGTATTTATGATGGACATTTAGAAGAGATTTGTTTATGCGCAACTAATGTTTATATTATTAAATATTAATATTACGTGATCATTGGGCCAAGCGGGAGAATGTAAGTTTTTTTTACGTGTGTGGCCCAATAAGTTTAAGGCCCATAATTAATATTTAATGAATGATCAAATCTCATCCGTTCGATCGGTTACTTGATGAACGTACCGGATTAAGTGAGAACTTCTATAAATTGGTCCTCTCCCCACCTATTAAGGTTACCGTATTTTTCTATTCTCTCTTCCATCACTAAAGCTGTCGGTAATGAAAGCTAGAGCAAAGGGCGAGAAACCAATTTTAATTAACGATTTCGCTTTATAATAGTGACTTACGATTCAGGTGTATTTTCTATAACGATTATATATAAAATTATCTAATTTAAGATTCTGGTATGCAATTAAAATTTATGTTTACAGTTATGACTTATGAGATAGAGACTTGAGATTTCTTATGCTTGGAAAGAGCCCCTTGTTTTGCTTTTAGCATATGAATAAAGCTAATT
Organism: Nicotiana knightiana; assembly: GCA_005239525.1. Lineage (NCBI taxonomy): Eukaryota > Viridiplantae > Streptophyta > Magnoliopsida > Solanales > Solanaceae > Nicotiana > Nicotiana knightiana. The sequence continues at coordinate 53,082 of ML381573.1, forward strand.
AAAATTCCACCTGTGGATAAGTCAACTAAAAAGAAAAGCATGTACTTGTACAAGTGGATGATGATTAAGATTCTAGTCCTGCAACTTTGGGTGCAGCTGAATAGAACAGCTGCTAATATCTTAAAATAGTGACAAAAGCAGGAATTTATCAAGAAAAAATTAAAGATAAAAACTCGTGTTTAAGAGACTCAACAATTGATATATATATATATATATAATATGAAATATAATTTTCCGTTGAAGGAGATTCAACTAAATTCTTTAAGTTTGTGTGGCTCTGCTACTATTTTAAAGTCTATTTTTAAGGAAAGTTCAATGGACAAGAAAATACAATTTAAAGTAATTTTAATATAATAAGTTCAAATCTTGCTAATTCTTTTTGGCCAGTCGACTTCCTTTCACATCTAATCCTACTTAAGTTTTAGATTATACCTCGTCTGATTGGTCAAGCTGCAAAAATCAGCTTATTTTGGAAAGTATTTTTTCTCAAAAGTATATTTAGTGAGAAACAATTTGTATTTGATTAATTAATTTAAAAAACACTTTTGAACGACAATTAATATTTGCAAGAAAAGTACCTAAATTAGTAGTTTAAGACAAAATGAAAAGAAAAAGGCAAATAAGTAGACAAAAGTCAATCTTTCTTTTCTTAGCCTAAAGGCTCTATGTCAGCAATTGGCATCTCGGGTTATTGATGCATCATCTTTTTGTCTTGTGATAACTTCAATTTTTTGTGATCAGCAACTGAATGAATGAAAGATGGAAATAGTGAATGTTTCAGGTTTAATTGGATCCTCTATCCCACTTTCGTGTAACACACTACATTACATCAACACCTCGTGTGCATCGGATCCTTTAAAAATAATGTATTTTTGAGATCCAATACGAGTAGAACAATATTTTATAGAGTCCGCGTAACAGGTGGTGGCCGCATGAAAACAAAACAAAAAAAAAATCGTGACCAAGTCGATCTTTTGCAGGGAAGGAAACAAAACTATCTAAAAATAGCAAAAGTGAACATGCACTTGTAACTCTTTCTCCAAGTTCTTATGAAAGGGACAAATCGCAGGAACATTGCCAGATTTCGATACAATTAATGTTGTCTTACAAGAAAGAACTTGGCAAGGGAAGTCAGTAATTAGTGACTTAATAAGAAACTAATTAATAAGTAAATGGTTTATCCCCTTGAAACTCACTATATTATACTCCGAGATTTAGTTACTGGAAAAATTCTAATTAATGGTTTATCCCCTTTTTAGGCTTAATTTTGATTTCTTGGTCACGTAGAGGAGTTCTTTGAAGGCTCCGTTCTTCAGAGCTTTCTAACTTTTTTGATGTATGTGTTTTACGACTTCTTTTGATTTTAATCCTTTGGCTAATGATGAACTCTTATTTGTAGAGAAAAGTTGTGATGGAGACAAAACTCTTTTAATTTGAAGTCATCGTAACGTGATAGACTATGATTTGATTGATCAAAACTATGTTACTTGAATACTTAAAATTTAAAGTTTTTATTGACTTTCAATTGGACTAAACATGCCATACCATTTGATGTGCGATCCTAACTCCTTTAAATTGACACATCGTGTTATTTGACACGTGACACAAGGATAAGGTGACATTCACTGATCCATGGGCTAAAAAGGGGCTTCATTGTTTGGTCTAACTAGATTGATTAACTCAATCAAATTGGAGTTCTAAATTAAAGTTAAATTAATATACACTTAATTTGTTTTACCTCCTATAGCAAAGATAGACATCCTATTTTATAAATCAAAATTATTTTAAAATATTATTTTCTATAATTACATTTTATATTTTATAACAAAATTAGTATTTATGATATATACTATCATTGAGGCATGAAATAAGGCATGAGATATGCTATTTATGTTTTCCTCTCACTTAAACAGCTAGACATACCTATTTTTAAGGTGATTGTCGTTATTGTATTCATGAATACATGGCGCGAATACATGTGAATACATGCATATACAACTGGACTGCCCTGAGTTTAGTCCTTTTTGCTGTTGTATTCATGAATACATGGCGCGAATACGTGTGAATACATGCGCGTACAGCTGGACTGCCCTGATTTTAGACGCTTTTTACTGTTGTATTCATGAATACAACAACGCTAATACATGTGAATACATGTGCGTACAACCGGACTACCCTAATTTTAGGCGCTTTTTGGTTATGTATTCATGAATACATAGCGCAAATACATGTAAATACATGCGCGTACAACTAGACTGTCATGATTTTTAGGCGTTTTTTACTGTTGTATTCATGAATACAGCAGCGTGAATACAACGAATACATTACTGTAACAACTGAACAGTAGCTATAGGAAGTAGTTATGTATACGATAGCTATAAAAAATTAATAGCCACTAAACAATAGTGGTTATTGAAAATTCCTCAATAATTAATCCGACCGTATTAGCCCATTTATAAATTACTAAAAGCCTAGATGATATCATATGTTCAAATCAAAATATCAAGAAACAACTGAGTCTTTTCCTAGCTCACTCGTGAAGTATAGTTGACTTCTTTTAGCATGCATTTAAGAGGAAAAGAAAAGTAAATTAGAAATAGAAACAGATAAAAGTCAACTAGTTTCAAGACTTTTGGACGTCTTATTCGCATCTCAGGGGAATTGATGCGTACACTAAAAGTCAACTTCTTTTTTGCTGTATGTCAGTCATTCGCATCTCAGGGGTATTGATGCATCCTCTTATCTGCTCATAACTTCAATTGGGAAGGGACCATACAAAGTATTTCCGTATTCCAATTTTAATTTGAAATATTATTTGCGAACTAATATTTTGTACAGTTTGTATTTCAATTTCAACCTAAAATATACAGGGAAATAACACCGAAAAATAACAACAATACTGTAATAATATTATTTGTGAGCGGATATAGATACACAGATTGGCTTGATTCGTGCTGGACATTGTCCTAAGAAACTATTTTAACAATGTAAAATATTTTCCTAGGATTAAACAATCCTACCTCTATTTATTTAGAGGATACAGGAACCAACAAATTTAAATAATAAATCCAGCAAGTTCAGAAAATTGAATAGAAGAATTAATATTAATAGGTAATGATTGAAGGAAGAAAGTAGTGGTTGAAAATTGAGTGAGTAAGCTAATCCACAACCTATTTATAGGTATAGGTAAGTGTGGGGAGTTTTTAACACTTGTCTAAATATGTTAGTTCACTTGACTTCAATATTAACAAGTGTACCATGTCTTCTATGTGTTTTCAAGACACGTTGTAGATTTGCATAGTCACTTGTCAAAACCCTTCAACACTTAACTTTAAAACTTCATGCGAAAATTCACTTAAAAATAAATAGGACACTTGTAAAATAAAAAGACGTATGACTTTTTTAAAATTTTAAAAATACTCCCACGAAATATATAGAGATCGTGACGTTTGAAAACTAGTTTAAGTTTATGTAGGCGTTTGGACAGTATTTGATTAAAGTTGAAAAAAGAAAGAGTAGTTGAGGTTGAAGTTGAAAATCTTTTTATTTTTATTTTTTTTAACTGTTGTCGAAACTTTTTACCTTAAATTTAGAGATAATTTCAGATTTCTCTCAATGTTTAACTTTGTAACACTAACCTATTATAGTTTTTAATATTACGTTCAATTGCTTGTTTTGACTACTTTTACCAATTTAACTTATTATTTATTAATGTAGAGTAATTACAATCTGGTTAATTTGCTCCGTTTTATTATTATTTTTAAATTGCTCAACCTGCAACTAATTTCATTGAATTCAACGGTTATTCGACCTTCATGTGTCAATATTTCTTCGGTTCGTATGATATCCAGCACATCAATACATCGTTACCTCTTCGGATGTCTAATAGTGTGATATTATATTTTACGAGTTGATTAAAGAAAAAATGGATGGAAAATAGTTATAATAGGTCGCACATAAAGTGTGCACAGTTTGAGAAAAGCATATAAAACTTTCCTTACAAATTGAACGCAATTTGAAAGTGTCCAAAAGAGTAAGTAAAACTCTTTTTTGAGTCAGAGGCTAAGCTAGGGAAGAAAAGAAGTTGGGAAAACTACATAGTACAGCTGCTTCTAAAAATAATATCTAGTAAAATATATATGCTTTATATTTTAATATATAATATACATATGCTTTACGTAATCAATATATATATTTTTTATATTTAATTAGCATATATAATTATTTTCGGCCGATCGGCCAAATGTATAACTTCCCAAAAAAGTTATTGCTTTCATTAGTCCATTCATAAGCTCAGCAAACTCTACTGCATGTTGGGCTTTAACTGGGCAGGATTCATGCTCTCATTTATCATGGGCCACGGCCATAACAGCGCCTAAGTCTGGATCTGATCGAAAGAGTACCTGACCCAGTCTAATCCTTCAAAAGTAAAAATTGCATGAGGCACCTATTTGGTCGCCCTTTTTAATTTATATCGTTTTATTTTTTCATTTATATTCGTACCTATTTTTTTTGTTAAAAGTATCTTAAAAGGATGATTTTGCCCTTCTTTAATAAAAAAAACTATTGACATAACTGTAGACTGGATGATAAACTTCAGCATGTTTTGGCATGAAATTTTAGCAAAATTTTAACAAATGAACTGAATAACTTCAACATACATTAGCAAAAACTCATTAAATATACATACTGCAAGACAAAATAAGTATATTTATTATGAAGTTTTAGCAAATGAACTAATAAACTTAGCTTGTTTAGACTAAAGATTCGGATAAAACTCATGACAAAACTGTAGACTGCAAGACAAAACTTCAGCATGTTTTAGTATGAAGTTTTAGCAAATGAACTAAATAACTTCAGCATGCGTTAGCTGCAAGCACGTAATTTTGACCCGTCACGTTTTAAAAGCTATTTTTAGTGTTTAAATATTTAGTTTTATTTTAATAGTTTATTTTAATTAATTAAGAGTAATTTTTATATCTTTATAAATACATTATATTATTTTAGTCTTCTTAGCCCAAAATTAAAACCCAACAAGGCATGGACCCAACCCAATTTCCTAAATCAAAGCCCAATACCCTTTAAACCCACCAAAAATCTAATTTCCTTAAGTGAAGATCTCACCCTATCTCCTCTGGTCTTCAGTCGTTCCCCCCGACAACCAAAAACCTAACACCTTAGAATTTAGATACACCCCCATCGCCTCTTTCTTCTTGACAGAGAATAGCAGCCGCCTCACCCCCAAAATCCCTTCACCCAATCGGCCAGCCACCCCCACTTCCCTGAGCCAATTCTGGTCGCCACTCTCAACCTTTCCAGTCTAGAGCCGCCTAATCTTAGAGCTAAGGAAAAGAGGCGATGCTGTCTTCTTCCAAACATCCCCCTCCTTTCAAGTTGCAGTCGCACACAAACACACACATACGATAGAGAAACACACACACACACACATCGAACGGCAACAGAAACAGGGTGATTAACGAACAAAAGGGGATGATTTTGAGGAATTTTGGAGGAAAAATGAAAAGAAAGGGCTAAGGTTTGTGTTTCTATTTTTCGGTTCTTCTTCTCTGATTTTCGGTTTTCCTCTTCAACTTTCCTGGTCCGACTTTTCTGTTGGTTTTGGGATTCAAAAGCAGAAAATCAGGAAGAAATACAAAGAAAATGATACTGTTTTCTTCATGCTAATTTCGATTTCTGTGCTTTTTTTTTTTGAAAAAAATGGAGATGAATTGAGGTCTGGAGTTCGTCTGAGTTCGAGTTTCAAACTACTGTCCGTTCGTGGTTTGGTTCGCGGTTTCAATTGATTTTGATTGTTGTTTTGGATTTGATCGTAGTTGTGGTTTATTGACGTCCTTGTAACTGTCGGAATTTTAATTAATCAAAGGCAAATTTTAGTTCGTGGCAATTTCGGTTCGAATCCAGGGCTATGTTCTCTTATGTTTGCATTTCCAGATCCGATTTAACGTGAAATCATGATTGCTTCACCTTATCTGTTACTACTGTTTGGATTCATTTGTTTGAATTAGTCTCAGTATGAGTAAAGTGCGACCTGTTCATTTGAATTGCGATTTGCGGTAATTAATTTCATTTCTTCATGAAATATCTATTTAAATTGGTCGTCAATTTGATTTACACTAGATTTGTTAGAATCAGTTTAGTGGTATACTGTTGTTTGAATCTCCTATTTCAACTTTTATTTCATGAGCATGAGATCTAAGTCTAATAATCTTTTGGTCTTGTTCGATAGCTAAAAATAAGTAGTAGTGAATTCATTATTTTTCCCTGGAACCATTGTCCATTAGTTTGTGAGTTGGGCCAAGAAAGATATGTACTGCCAAAAGCAAAAAAAAGAAAAGAAACAAGAGCGTCCCTTGTATTCATATCCCGACCCATTTTTTCTCAAACACGCGAAGCGTGCCCACTTTTCTATAACTAATTCACTTCATTTCCTCCACAATAATATCCATACCGTATGACTTTACAACAATCTCAAATTAGTTTAGGAATAATGATTATGAATATCGTAGCTTGCTTTAGGTACTTAATCAAATCCTCGTGATTATGTATTCATTTGTGTGACATAATTACGATTTTTAAACTTAAACCAAGGTACGCGTTTGCGCGACTTTGGCCAAGCAATCGTAATAATAATAAAATGTTATTAACTGTGTACACGTTAGCGTGACATAATTACGATTTTTAAAAATAAATCAAGATATGCGTTCTCGCAACTTTGGCCAAACATTCTTAATATTAACAAAGCGTGATTAATTGTGTACACGTACGGGTGACATGATTCTTGACGCGCCGAACGAAATGAGTACATGTACACGTGACTCGTTTCAAAATAATTTCATAATTACTGTTCTAAAATACGTAATTAATCAAATGGACTAAGCCAGGTATGATTAAAGCTACCGTGCTAAAATCACGGAATCCGGGAATACCTAACACCTTTGTCCGGGTTAACAAAATTTCTTACCTAGTCTTCTAGTTTCGCTGACTTTAAACGGAGTCAAATTTCCTCGATTTGGATTTAAAATAAATCGATGACTTGGGAAATCATAAAATTATTTCAAGTGGCGACTCTGAAATTAAATAAATAATCTCATTTCGTTAACGTCACTTTAATTGAAAAACTTCCTATCCCCTTCGGAAGAAAAGAGGTGTGACATTAGCAAAAACTCATTAGAATATTACATACTGTATGACAAAAACTTAAGCATGTTTAGTCTGAAGTTTTAGCAAATGAACTAAAAAACTTCAGCATGTTTAAACTGAGGTTTCAGATAAAACTCATGATAAAACTGTAGACTGCAGGATAAATAGTTTCAGCATGCATTAGCATGAAATTTTAGCTTCAATGTGAAACAACTTCATGCTATATTAGAATGAAGTTTTAGCTTCAACGCGAAACAACTTCATGCTACATTAACATGAAGTTTTAGCTTCAAACATGAAACAACTTCATGCTACATTAGCATGAAGTTGTACCTTGTATTTGATTAAAACTTCAGACTTCAACATGAAATAACTTTTTTTTATATCCTTCACACATTAAATTTAATGTTTTGAAAATCTTTTGAAGATCTATAAGTGAAAACTTCATGCTATATCTGCCAAACAACTTCATGCAAGTGTAATTTTGAAAATGAATCTGGTTCAAGTTTCTGGCTTTTTGATAAAGCTGCTGAGAGAAGGGGAAGAGATCTTTTTTCACGAATGAGGTTGCAGATCACGCGATTAATGCATGATGCAGGTTTTATATCTTTTGTTAGAGGTAAAATCGTCATGTTATTACTGATTTTTTGTCAGCATGCTACCAAATCAATAATTTTAAAAATAGGGTACAGGTTAAAATTTGACACAAATGTAGGATACGACTGCAAATCCCCCCCCCCCCCCCCCCCACNNNCCTCTCCCCCCTCAAATTTCAATTATTTGGATTTGAAAAATTATTTTTGCATAGCAGCCCAAAGAAGCCCAGAACAAAACATAAGGAGTATTTGCACAATTAGGATCTTTTAGTGCCAACATTTAAATTTTGTCCCTAAGAAAAGTTTTGCAAAAATAGCTTCATCGCTAACATTAGGTTAAAAAATCATACACGAACGCTAGAATTCAAAATTCAAATTAATAAGCAAAACTTGCCGTATTCAAAAATTGTCAAGACCTCTAGTCAAAATCTTGACAAAATAGCTGGATTTGTCCACAAATCTGCACGGATCGCCATGATTTTTAAAGGCAAACTTGCTTCATTCAAAAGTTCTAACTGGTCATTAGGATTCATGGCCAAATAGTGATGAATTGCTATATGTCACTATCCTAAAACACTCGGCCGTGATGGCGCCTGTCGTGGAATCCGGCAAGCCACACATTTTGTTTTGGTTTAAAGTTGTTTTCAGAAAAATCATTAATTTAGTAGCAAAAGTATCATTACAAATACATTTAAAAGTTTATCATCATTAAAACATAAATAAAAACCAATCCCAGAACTAGTGTTGCCGAGTCATGAGCTACTATAAATATAATGTCAAAATACAAGGTTGACATAACACTGTCTGAAATAATAAAAGGCGATAGGAAGGTAAAGAAGGAGAAAATGAGGTTGCGATCGCCAGCTGCTACCTCGAAAACTCCAAAAGAAACTGCGACAGCTAATAAGCAACCGCTACCAGGTCCCGATATACCTAGATCTGCACACAAGGTGCAGGGGGTAAAGTGAGTACACCAACTCAGAAGTAACGAACCCAAACTATGGGCTGAGAGGTAGTGACAGACTAAATCTCAATAAATGCATTGAGAGCAATGTACGAAATCTAGGCATGTTCACAGTTCTAACAGACAATGAAAGAAAACAGAATGATTCAGATATGATCAGTAACTCATGTATAACTCAGTATACTCTACGTGCCAATATGTCAACTGCATGAAATGCACATGGTTCTCACGATCTCTCACATATGAGTCCACTCAGTACTGTATATGGCTCTCAGGGCCCAGGGAAGATCCATCCCGGAATATACATAAACACAAGTGACTGTAGTCACTCAGTACTGAGAAAAAAGGCCGATCCAGCCCCACAGAGAAGATCCATCTCCGGAACACAACACTCCGACAAGATCCATGTCCAGGGACGATCCATCCCTCACATATCATCAACTTCGGACAAGATCCATTCCCAGGGAAGATCCATCCCTCAATATCAATGCCCTCACTGGGGGTGTAAAGACTCTAGAGGGGATCCTATTAGCCCAAACGCTATATCAAGCCAACGAAGACATGATCAGAGTATCGTTGCGGTGTGCAGTCCTATCTCATAAATATCTCAATAACAGGCTCTCGACCTCACTCAATCATTACTCTCCAGTCTCGCTCACATGGGCTCACAGATGCATGAACTAGCCCGAAACAATGATAAATATATAAAATCAATAATTACCGAGACTGAGGAATGATATGCTATGACATGACTGAGTATACAAAATCAAATAAACACATAAGGAGCCAACAATATACGACAACTCGGGTCTCAGTATTTTCGGCGTGAAGCCGTAGCATTTGACTTAGTATGATTTCTAGCATGTTCACATTAACCACATCAATAAAAGTGCGGATATCAATCCGAAATAGCTACTAGAAGGTGCCATGGGATGGGCCAGGCCACAAATCACTAGGTGCACGCCCGCACGCCCATCATTTGGCATGTGCGTCACCTTAATTATAGTCATATATCATATAGTTCGGGGTTTCGAACCCTTAGAACCAAGTTTGGAAACGTTACTTACCTCAAACCCGGCTAAAATCCTAGCCCACAATGTCTTTGCCTATAGACTCGGCCTCTGATTACTCCAAATTTAGCCAAAATCATATTTATATCATTATTATATACCAAGGAACGAAACCCATTCGAAAATTATCAAAATTAAGCATAAATTCTGAAATTGGTCAAACCCGACCCCTAGGTCCACGTCTTGAAATTCGATAAAAATTACATCACAAGAATCCTTATCCTCCCACGAGTCCATACATACCAAAAACATCAAAATCGGACCTCAAATGGCCCTTCAAATCTCCACTCAAAGGTCTCCAAATCATAAGCCCTAATTCTCCAATTTTAGGGTTCAAATCCCACAAATTTTAGGTCTAATTAGCTAAAAATTAACATAGAATCAAGTATTGAATTCAAAAATCTTACCTCCAAGTGATTCCCTTTGATTCCCTCTTTAATCCCTCTCAATAATCTTCAAATCCGCCCAAAAATGGTGAGAAATAGGCTAAAAATCGCGAAGATGGCTTTTTATACTTTCTGCCCAGGTGCTCTTTTCTTCAGTGCGCTCGCATCCCACTCCACGCGTTCGCACAGCACAATCCACAATTACCCTACGCGTTCGCGCCCTACCTCACGCGTTCGCACAACTCACCCGTTCATCCCCTTCACGCAGCCTCTACGCGTTCACAGACCTCTACCATGCGTTCGCACTGCACACATGCCACCCCCTCATGCGATCGCGATCGCGACCACCCAAACGTGATCGCATAGAACAAAATTTATGCTTCCCCATATAAGCCTAAGCGATTGCATCCTTACCAACGCGACCACATAGAAGAACACCAGAACTGAACACCAAAACTGAACACCAACCCAAAATCTGCAATCTTTCCAAGTCCGAAATGATCCGTTAACCACCCGAAACTCACCCGAGGCCCTCGGGACCTCAACCAAACATGCCAACACATCCCATAACCTTATTCAAAATTATTCGAGCCTTAGAAACCCTCGAAACAACGCCAAAACACCAAATCCACCTCGGATTCAAGCCTAAGAACTTAGAAACTTCTAAATTTCGCCAAAGATGCCGAAACCACCCAAAACACATCCAAATGACCTGAAAATTTGCACACACATCCAAAATGACGCTACGAACCTGTTCCAACTTTCAGAATTTCATTTCGTCTCCGATAGTTAATTTTCCACCGCCGACCAGAAATTGCCAAAAACTCAATTTCGCCAATCCCAGCCTAATTCTACTCCGGACCTCTAAACCACATTCCGAACACATTCCTAAGTCCAAAATTACCTAACGAAGCTATCTGAGCTCTAAAATACGCATTCCGAGGTCGTTTACCTAATAGTCAACTTCCATTTGACTTTTCCAACCATAAGACCAACTTAAGAGACTAAGTGTCTCGTTTCTCACCACGACCACTCTGGAACCGAACCAACTGACCAACACAACATAAATAGGCTAAGAAACACATGATAAAGCAGAAATAGGGAAAACGGGGCTAAACTCTCGGAACGACCGATCGGGTCGTTACATTCTCCCCCACTTAAACATACGTTCGTCCTCGAACGTCCCCAGAGTTGTTCCAAAACCACCAGAATTGACGTGTAACCTACCATGCATATACCCGGGGGTGATCCCATGTCACCCTATCCCATATAGGTCCAATAGTATAACACAATTGAAATTTTGAGATCCAACCTGACCCATAAACCTTAGAACCAAATTTCCACTTCTGAAATAATTTACAAGATCAAAATTTCACAATTGTAATATGAATAAGTCAGAACACGCTGTATCAAGCCATATCTGTAACCCAAGATATAATCACATAATATAACGCATGACTCAAACACTCATAGAGATAACTCCTAATCACAATAGATACTCAAAACAACCCAATACTGGTACATAACCTCTTATCAAGCAATGCCTCACTCTAACACTTTCATATACTGTCGATGATGAAAGAAACACGTAGAAACTAGCAACCATTTGTCCGATCAGCCAGTCATGGAGCTCCCCCTTTCTCCGACAGGAACTATAGCAGATTTCTATGCCAACTTCCGATATCATCCTTCCAACCATGTTGTAGTCAACTCTGGTAGTATTCATTCTAGGCCCAATGACCTCTTCTCATCCAACACGACCACTCTAATAACATGACGCATCAATACAATCCAAGGCCATAACATGTGCGACTTGTGCACTCAATAGCAACATCTCACACACTCGAATCATAGAAACAATTCACATGAGAGGACTATCCTTCCATTAACAATTACCATCACAACACCATGATAAGAGCCTGGCACACATCGTAAAATCAAAACACACGAATCTAACACCAAGGATCATACCTCCACATAACTCCACTACAATGCGTGATCCCATTCAAACGCTGGTCCACATGAAATACTTCAAGCCACCTTGCTCAAAATCAATAACCATACGCAATTCGGCATCAAGTACTCCAAGTGCATTGCCATAACCACGGGGGAATCGCACGATACCATGCCACACAAATCAGAAATAACATAAGCAATACGTCTCAATCCCGCAATACCCAATTACTTACCTTACTCAAATCCCGCTATAAAGCCCAAACAAATCCGCACCATATGTGCATATAACCAACAGTCCCCACTCCTCGCAACACCAAAGGGTAACTCATAGATCACTCCAGAATATGAATAAACTCAATGACAATTGAATGGTACATCCCTCAACAATAGCAATTCAGAGTCAACAATTCCGACCCGGTGCAGAACACACACCCATACTAGGAATACCAATAACCCTGAATCAACTCTGGTCACCCACAACAGATAGATAACTCTTTGAAGGTTCACAATGACTGAATCACGGCATTTACTAACATCTGACTAGCTTTGCTCGCATCCTCACGGTCGACAACCAAAAAATAATCTGTTTATCAGAACTCTCAGTATCGAAGTCCATGAAGTGCACAAATTACCATATTTGATCCCAACTCCACCGCTCGAATATATAACACACCCCTAATACTCAATCATTCCACGAGGGATACCCCTATAATTCTTTCGTGTCACCAAGCAACCTTGAATATCAGCAGTCGATCCAACAAGAGAGCGTCGCAATATCAATGAAGCACCCTTAACTCCACACATTTCCCTTTCTAAAATGTATACCCTCATCAAGCCACCCAATAGTGATATCATCTACCTAGTCATCTGAAACTGCCAATGCTGCCTAAGAATTTTTGACCGTCCTTCCAGAACTGAACTGTGACCTCACATATGCAAATCTCAACTCTACACAACATACCGCATACGCCATGCCATCCTATGATAAATATGAGAACTTCATGATCCATTCCGAGTCACAAGAAACTACGTACCCAACTAGCCAAGCACTTCCATTTGATCCCATTTAGAAGCGAAATCACTATACATCACCTGCACCTCACGTCACTGGAAAACATACATCTCTAACCGTGGTAGAAACCATCAGGAACTATCCGAATCCCATTTGTACAACACCAAACTGTCAGGACTGAATCCTTCTAACTCCACCAAGCTACGCAGGTCACCAAAACCCAAGAGCATTGCTAAGAAACACTTGTAAAAACTCATTGCCTCATAAACACCCAAAGAACTAATCATATCCCTTACCATGCCGATCCGACCTACTACAAAGATGTCCTATTTATCCGAGTTCCTTCTGACTTACCTTCGAATTGATACTTCCCCTTGCCATAATACCGCAATTCTCAACCTAGACTCACCACACGAGACCCAAGCATAAGACCGTACCGTCAGGCTCGTAAGCCGCTGAATACGCTCTCAAATATCCCCAAAAGTACCACATTCAAAATACTTACCCTGAAGAGACTTCCTGCGAATCTAAAGCCATTACCTTCACTTTCCTGACACTGATATGTAGAATCCATGATAATGGAGAAATGCCATAAGTCTTGACAGCCTCTAACGTAAATCTCAGTTCTAGCCAAATACACACCTTGAAGATTCCCAATTGTCACGTATAACCTTGAATCCATCAGAATCATTCTCGAGAGTCATCCACTTTACACAAATCTCAATTAAACTGATCAAACAGATCAAACGACCTAACCCCATTTTCACACCAACATACTAGGAAGCAATCCACACTTCGAAGAAACCAAGCAAATTCCTACTCCGCACACACTAAACCATTTACAGTTACAATTCAATCATTCAATAAAACCCATCTACCCATAGAGTACATTACCACCTGTATCCAAAAATTTTCATTACTCGATTCTTCTCAGACTCCACCTCTGCAGGTCATAACTAATTCACCAATATACCTCGAAATGAACCCAATACCTCGCACAATCGTGCAACCAACTTATCATTAACAACCTCCCCCGCTTGGCTCAAAGCCATAGATAAAAAAAATCAATAACTCACAATGCCCATACGCTAACATCACCACCATATCACAGTGAGATTCAACTAAATCCTTCATAAGCTCATATATAACTCAAACCATTTAACATCTCAAATCATTTGCAATCTCGCATTCACCATTACAATAGCCGTCCCAACTTCCACAAGCGATCTAAACTCAACTTACAACATATAATATTTACTGGTAACAGAGTACTTGCTATAAAACCACCTAAGGATCACACAACCTCAGGACACCCCGCGGGAGATAACCCCGCATGCTTAGCCTCAAACTGACATCATCTCTATACCCTTCCAAAAATCATAGCTATCACGCAATCACTATACCCTCCTAAATTAAACAAAACTAATGCCTATCCTCGAGGCATCAAGATACGTGGCATAAAACTTGAAGCTGATGGCAGAACTAACACTGGAGTTGTGGTCAAAGAAATCTTGAGCTTCTGGAAGCTCTTCCCATACTCGTCTGACCACCTGGATACCCTCACTGGACACCACGTGTCCCAAGAATGCTACTGATCTGAGCCATACTTCACACTTGGATGACTTTGCATAAAGCTTCTCCTCCCTCAATCTCTGCAATACAACTCTCAAACACTGAGCATGCTCCTCCTGGCTACGAGAGTACACCAGGACGTCATCAATGAACACAATAACAAAGGAATCCCAAATACGGCTGAAATACGATGTTCATCAAATGCATGAATGTTGCGGGGCATTGGTCAGCCCAGAAGACATCACCACAAACTCATAACACAACAGGAAGATCCACTTCCCTCCACAACTAAACTACCTGAGAGGTCCTTCAATACACTCAAAACTCGAGACCATATGCCAACTCAAGACAGAAGTCAAACACTTAATGGTTCTTTCTACATCTTCAGCCCATTCTTTTCATCACAATCAAACAATATGAACACATCTCACCATCGAACCACACTCACCACATAGTCATCCCGTCACAATAATCCCACCAGTAAGGACACAAACGAACATATAAGTCCCCAAATGCATGTGCTCACACAATCGAAATTTCAGCACTTAAGCCACAGACAAAACCCGGCCTCAAGTTCTCCAGACTGGCCCATTATCAACATGCTAAACTCACAACTCGCACCTCACCCATGAGAATCACAAGCCGTCGATGCACAACGGATACCGAGCGCTCACGTGCGCATTCGAATACATGGAAGGAATTCAAAGAATTACGCTTTAGGTTGAATTAATGGATTCACACGACAAAAATTCAAGAATGCGAGATTTTTCCTAAGGGTTCTGCAGCCTCCCGAAGATAAGTACAAACGTCTCCGTACCGATCCACAAGACTCTACTAAACCTGCTCATGAATACCAACTTGTCACGACTCCAAAACACCCGGCCATGATGGCGCCTGTCATGGAATCAGGCAAGCCACACATTTTGTTTTGGTTTAAAGTTGTTTTCAGAAAAATCATTAATTTAGTAGCAAAAGTATCATTACAAATCCATTTAAAAGTTTATCATCATTAAAACATAAATAAAAACCAATCCCAGAACTAGTGTCACCGAGTCATGAGCTACTATAAATAAAATGTCGAAATACAAGGCTGACATAATATTGTCTGAAATAATAAAAGGCGATAGGAAGGTAAAGAAGGAGAAAATGAGGTTGCGATCACCAGCTGCTACCTCGAAAACTCCAAAAGAAACTGTGACACCTAATAAGCAACTATTACTGGGTCCCCATATACCTGGATATGCACACAAGGTGCAGGGGGTAACGTGAGTACACCAACTCAGAAGTAACGAATCCAAACTGTGGGCTGAGAGGTAGTGACAGAATAAACCTCAATAAATGCATTGAAAACAGTGTACGAAATCTAGGCATGTTCACAGTACTAACAGACAATGAAACAAAACAGAATGATTCAGATATGATCAGTAACTTATGTATAACTTAGTATACTGTACGTGCCAATATGTTAACTTCATGAAATGCACATGGTGCTCACAATCTCTCACATATGAGTCCACTCAGTACTCTATATGGCTTTCAGGGCCCAAGGAAGATCCATCCCGGAATATACATAAACACAGGTGACCGTAGTCACTCAGTATTGAGGAAAAAGACCGATCCAGCCCCACAGAGAAGATCCATCTCCGGAACACAACACTCGAAAAAGATCCATGTCCAGGGACGATCCATCCTTCACATATCATCAACTTCGGACAAGATCCATGCCCAGGGAAGATCCATCCCTCAATATCAATGCGCTCACTGGGGGTGTAAAGACTTCGGAGGGGCTCCTATTAGCCCAAGCGCTATATCAAGCCAACGAAGGCATGATCAGAGTATCGCTGAGGTGTGCAGTCCGATCTCATAATTTTCTCAATAACAGGCCCTCGGCCTCACTTAGTCATTACTCTCCAGTCTCGCTCATATGGGCTCAAAGATGCATGAACTAGCCCGAAACAATGATAAATATATGAAATCAACAATTACCGAGACTGAGGCATGAAATGATATGCTATGAAAGGACTGAGTATACAAAATCAAATAAACACATAAGGAGACAACAATATACGACCACTCGGGTCTCAACATTTTCGTCGTGAAGCCCTAGCATTTGACTTAGTATGATTTCTAGCATGTTCACATTAACCACATCAATAAAAGTGCGGATATCAATCCGAAATAGCTACTAGACAGTGCCATGGGATAGTCCAAGCCACAAATCACTTGGTGCACGCCCATCACTTGGCATGTGTGTCACATTAATTATAGTCAAACATCATATAGTTCGGGGTTTCGAACCCTCAGAACCAAGTTTGGAAACGTTAGTTACCTCAAAACCAGCTAAAATCCTATCCCACAATGACTTTTCCTCTAGACTCGGCCTCCGATTGCTCCAAATCTAGCCAAATTCAGATTTATATCATTATTATATGCCAAGGAACGAAGCCCATTCGAAAATTATAAAAAATAAGCATAAATCCCGAAATTGGTCAAACCCGACCCTTGGGCCCACATCTCGAAATTCGATAAAAATCAAATCACAAGAATCCTTATCCTCCCACGAGTCCATACATACCAATAACATCAAAATTAGACCTCAAATTGCCCTTTAAATCCCCACTCAAAGGTCTCCAAATCATAAGCCCTAATTCTCCAATTTTAGGATTCAAATCCCACAAAGTTTAGGTCTAATTAGATAGAAATAAACATAGAATCAAGTATTGAATTCAAAAATCTTACCTCCAAGTGATTCCCTTCGATTCCCTCTTTAATCCCTCTCAAAAAGCTTCAAATCCGCCCAAAAATGGTGAGAAATAGGCTAAAAATCGCGAAGATGGCTTTTTATACTTTCTGCCCAGGTGCACTTTTCTTCAGTGTGCTCGCATCCGACTCCACGCGTTCGCATAGCACAATATACAATTACCCTATGCGAATCTCCCTACCTCACGCGTTCGCACAGCTCACCCGCTCATCCCCTTCACGCGCCTCAGCGTTTACGCGTTCGCAAACCTCCACCACGCGTTCGCACTGCACACAGGCCATCCCCTCACGCGATCGCGACTGTCACGACCTAACATCCTAACTTAGGTCGTGATGGTTCCCAAAAACGGGTTCAGGCAAGCCAACTCTCAATAAAACAATTACTACTTCACCTTCCCCCAAATGTCTGTCAAATCAATGTCCATGAATTTAGTAACAAATAAATCATGCGCATACAGGGTAAGGACAACCGGCCGGATTCATAAGATAGTCATGTCCGTGCACTACCGAGGGTCGAACGGCCCGAACCATAAGTGCACCTCTCTACAAAGTACTCACATCTATGCATTGCCGAGGATCAAACGGCCCGTACCAAAAATGCATCTCCCAATCCTCTCTATGCACTGCCGAGGATCGAACGGCCCGAACCAAAAGTGCATCTCTCAATCCGCTGTGGCGTACGGTCCGTTCCCATAAGAGTGGGGGAAATCACACTCCGCTCGCGGAATGTGAATTGCGAAGCGGTCACAGGCACACACATTATTCCTTTTTAAATTAATTTTAGTGAACAATTCCTTACAAGTTTTCTCAAATTCCATAACCTCAGGGAAGTAAGCAGTATGTAACATTTAATTTATTAAGCATATAGTTCATATCAAGTAAAACACAAGGCATGATGTGGGCCTAGCTACCCGGACATAACAGTAATAGTCGATACGTACGGACTCTCGTCACTTTGTATGTACGTAGCCCCCACAAATATCACATATAGCATTTAAATTACCTAGGGGGACAGTTCTCCCTTACAAGGTTAGAAAGGAGACTCACCTCGCGTCGCACCTACTCCCCGGGTCAAGACTGCACCCAAAGCTCTGAACTCGTCACCCACAGACTCGAAACTAGCCAAATGTTACACAAATATATCAATTCATATTCTAAGCATGGAATTCTCCTATTATTTAGTCAAATTCACCATTCTTGAAGAAATCCCAAAATCCAACCCCGGGTCCGCATGCTCGGATTCCAAAAATTCTCGAAGGAAACTCTCAGTCATAGCCTAAGGATCATTAATACATGATTTTTACCTGATTTCATAGCTAATTGACGGGAAATATTCTAAATACTTGAAGGCCCTAGGTTACTACCCAAATTCCTAAATTTTCACTAATTAAGTAGTTAAATTCCACTAAGAATGCATGCATTAACCACTTTAATATAGAATTTACTTACCTTTCAGTGGTTGGGTCATTGAGCCCTTTTCCCAAGCTCCCAAGGTGTTCTAATGGAGGAAGAAATAATGAAGAATCCCGTCTTTAAGAAACACACTGTCTGACAGTGTTTCCGCACTTGCGGCTCGAGGACCGCACCTGTGAGCAAAGGCTCGGACCTGCGGAAATGGACGAGGGAGACTGGGCCCGCACTTGCGGAGGGGAGACCGCACCTGCGGCTCCGGTCCTGCGGAACTTTGTCCGCACCTGCGAGAAATGGACCCGCTGGGGATCGCACCTACGAGGCTAGGACCGTAGGAGCAGTCCGGCACCTGCGGTCCTGCACCTGCGACTGGGCAACCGCACCTGCGGATCACACCAAAACAGGTGCACCAGTAGCTATTTCAACTGGTTTTTGCCCTCGTGTGGTGTCCGGGAGGCACCTGGGCCCACTCGAGCCCTCGTCCAAATATACCAACAAGTCCCAAATCATAATAAGGACTCGCTCGAGCCTTCGGAACACCCGAAACAATGCTAAAACTCACAATCACACCTCAAAACTCCTAGAACCAAACTTAGGAACTTTAAGTTTTCTTGACTTCGCTAACAACGCGCCTAACCGACCTATACTACTCGGAATGACACCAAATTTTGCAGGCAAGTCATAAATGACATAACAGAACTACTCTCGGTCTCGGAATTCCATTCGGACCTCGATAACTCAAAAACACGTCCCAAACCACAAATAGGAACTTAAGGAATATTTGAATATCGGCGCCGAAATGCTCCCGGGTCATCCAAAACCCATTCCGAACATACGCCCAAGTCCGAAATCATCATACAAAGCTACTAAAACCGTTGAAACTCGATTCCAAGGTCGTTTACTAAAAATGTTGACCGAAGTCAAACTTGGCCGTAAAGGCCAACCTTAAGGAACCAAGTGTTCCTATAGCGCTCTAAACACTTCCGAATCCCGGATCACCCACCCCCGCAAGTAATAAATCACAATAAGCCTCCATTGGAAGTTTCATTTAGGGGAACGGGGTCCAATAATGCAAAACGACCGGTCGGATCGTTACATTCTCCACCTCTTAAACAAACGTTTGTCCTCAAACGGGTCTAGAATCATACCTGAAGTGCTGAATAAGTGTGGATATCTCCTCCTCATGTCCTCCTCGGACTCCCAGGTTGCCTCCTTAACTGGTTGGCCCTTCCACTGGACCTTTACGACAGAAACTCTCTTGGACCTCAACTGGCGGTCCTGTCTATCAATAATAGCAACTGGCTCCTCCTCGTAGCCCAACCTCTCATCCAACTGAATAGTGGTGAAATCAACCACGTGAGAGATGTCGGCATGGTACCTCCGAAGCATGGATACATGAAAAACTGGATGAACTCCTGATAAACTGGGAGGTAAGGCTAGCTTATAAGAAACCTCCCCAACTCGCCTCAACACCTCGAAGGGACCTATAAACCTCAGGATTAGCTTGAACTTCTTCCCAAACCTCATAATACCCTTCATAGGCGAGACTTTCAACAGGACCCTATCTCCCTCCATAAATGATACATCACACACCCTCTGATCAGCGTTAATCTTCTGTCTGGACTGTGCTGTGCGGAGTCTCTCCTGAATCAACTTCACTTTCTCCAAAGCATCCCTCACCGGGTCGGTGCCATATAACTTAGCTTCGCCAGGCTCAAACCACCCGATAGGAGAATGAAATCGCCGACCATACAAAGCCTCAAATGGTGCCATCTCAATGCTGGACTGATAACTATTATTGTAAGCAAACTCGGCCAAAGGAAAGAACTGGTTCCACTGACCTCCGAAGTCAATCACACATGCCCTGATTATGTCCTCCAATATCTAAACTGTACGCTCCGACTGACCATCAGTCTGAGGGTGAAATGCTGTGCTGAAGTCTATCTAGGTACCCATCTCACTATGCAATGCTCTCCCGAAGTGTGAGGTGAACTGAGGACCTCGGTCTGATATAATGGACACTGGCACACCATGCAACCGGACTATCTCCCGAATGTATATCTGGGACAACCTCTTAGAAGTATAAGTAGTAGCTACTGGAATAAAATGCGCCGATTTGGTCAATCTATCCACAATGACCCAAACCGCGTCAGCCTTCTGCAAAGTCCAAGGCAACCCAACCACGAAGTCCATAGTGATGCGCTCCCATTTCCACTCAGGAATGGGCATCTGCTGAAGTAGGCCTCCTGGCCTCTGGTGCTCATACTTCACCTGCTGGAATTAAGACACCTAGTCATATACTCCACAATGTCCCTCTTCATTCGCCTCCACCAGTAATGCTGCTTCAAATCACGATACATCTTCGTAGCACCAGGATGAACAGAATACTGAGAACTGTGTGCCTCCTATAGAATCCACTCCCTCAGGACATCAACATTAAGAACACATAAGCGGCCCTGAAGTCTCAGAACACCATCCTCTCTAATAGTAACCTCCTTGGCCCAACCCTGAACCACTGCCTCCCGTAGCTCTGCCAAACACGGATCATCATACTGTCGATCCTTAATCTCCCAAATAACAAAGACTGAGCAACCACATGTGCCAAAACTCGACGAGGCTCTGAAAGGTCTAATATCACTAGGCGATTGGCCAAGTAATGAATGTCCAAGGCTAGAGGTCTCTCCTCTGCTGCAATATAAGCCAGGCTACCCATACTTTCCGCCTTCCTGCTCAAAGTATCTGCTACCACATTTTCCTTTCCCGGATGATAAAGAATGGTGATATCATAATCCTTCAATAACTCAAGCCACCTGCGCTGCCTCAAATTAAGATCCCTCTGCTTGAACAAGTGCTGCAAGCTACGGTGGTCTGTATAAACCTCACAGGACACTCCATATAACTAGTGCCTCCAAATCTTAAGAGCATGAACAATCGCCGCCAACTCCAAATCGTGCACATGATAATTCTTCTCATGAACTTTCAGCTGGTGCGAAGCATAAGCAATAACTCTCCCTTCCTGCACCAATACCACCCCAAGCCAACGCGCGAAGCATCGCAATATACTGTATACATCCCAGAACCGGAAGGCAATAACAGAACTGGTGCTGAGGTCAACACTGTCTTGAGCTTCTGAAAGCTCGCCTCACACTCGTCAGACCATCGGAACGGGGCATTCTTCTGATTCAATCTGGTCAATAGAGCTGCAATAGAAGAGAACCCCTCCACAAATCGGCGGTAATAGCCTGATAGACCCAAAAAGCTCCTGATCTCTGTAGCTGAAGTAGGACGCGACCAACTCTAAAATTCCTCGATCTTCTGAGGATCGACCTTGATACCCTCTCCAGATACTACATGCCCCAAGAATGCCAAGAAATCCAACCAGAACTCACACTTGGAGAACTTAGCATGTAGCTTCTGTTCTCGCAAAGTCTGGAGCACAACTCTCAAATGCTGCTTGTGCTCCCCAAAGCTATGTGAGTAAATCAAGATGTCATCTATGAAGACAATGACAAAGAAATCAATATACGGCCTGAACACCCTATTCATCAAGGCCATGAATGCTACTGGGGCATTAGTCAAGCCAAAGGACATCACCAGGAACTCATAATGGTCATATCTCGTACGAAAAGTAGTCTTCGGAACATCTGAAGCCCGAATCTTCAATTGATGATACCCCGATCTCAAATTAATCTTAGAAAACACACAGCACCCTGCAACTTGTCAAACAAATCATCGATGTGCGGCAAAGGATACTTGTTCTTAACGGTAACCTTGTTCAACTTGCAGTAATCAATACACATCCGCATGGACCCATCCTTTTTCTTCACGAATAGAACTGGAGCACCCCACGGTGATACACTCGGTCTGATGAACCCCTTAGCTAACAACTCCTCAAGATGCTCCTTCAACTCCTTCAACTCTTTCGGAGCCATATAGTATGGAGGAATAGATATAAGCTGGGTGCCTGGAGCTAAATCAATGCAAAAATCAATATCACGGTCCGGAGGCATGCCTGGAAGGTCTAAAGGAAATACATCAGCAAACTCTCGAACCACTGGCACTGAATCAATCATCGGAGACTCGGCAGTGGTGTCCCGCACATAAGCAAGATAGGCCAGACAACCCTTCTCGACCATATGTCGAGCCTTCAGGAATGAAACAACCCGGTTGGCTGCGCTAACTGAGGAACCCCTCCACTCCAGCCTAGGCGACTCGGGCATGGCTAGAGTAACTGTCTTGGCGTGGAAACCTAGCACGTCATGATAAGGAGATAGCCAATCCATGCCTAAATCAACCATGTAGAGCAATAAGAGATCTGCTCGAGTCTCGAACCCACAAAATGAAATCACACAGGACCGACAAATTCGATCTACAACAACAGAATCGCCCACGGGAGTGGACACATAAATAGGAGAACCCAAGGACACACGAGGGACATCCAGAAAATGAGCAAATAAGATCGAAACATAGGAATAAGTGGATCCTGGATCAAATAAAACCCGATGTCTCTCTACCACATACTTTAATAATACCTGTGATCACGGCGTATGAGGCCACTGCATCTGATCTGGCCGGAATGGCATAGAATATGGCTGGAGTACCGAAAGATTGAGCTTCACCAGAGTGAACAGGAGCAGCCTGACCTCCCCCTGACTGGCCTCCACCTCTAGGACGACCTCTGTCGACCTGTCCTCTACCTCTAGGTGGCCGGACTGCTGGTGCCGGACCCATCGACTGATAACCATGCTGTACGGCCTTGCCCCGAAACCTGGGACACTGCCTCCTAATATGACCTGGCTCTCCACACTCGTAACAACTCCCCGGTACCATAGTCTACTGTCCCGAAGAAGAACCCTGAATGGTCGGAGGGCGATGAGATCCCTCTGCCATAACACTGAAGTAAGGGTCGGAGGATCTCGGATGACTGGGATAACCACTAGGTGAACTTTGAATGGCTGGAGGATGGTAGGAACGCTCTGGCATGGCGCTGAAATGAGGCCTCGCTAGAACACCTCGGGGAGGTGGTGGAGGTGCTGAACATAAAGGTCTGCTAGGTTGACCACTGCTATACTGACCCCTGCCCCTAGCTGGGGCACCTCTAAAATCTCCAGAGAATGTAGACCTCTTGTCCTGCTGCCCCTGGGCTCCTCGACCGATACCCCTCGATCCTGCGAGCATTCTCTACCACAAGCTGATAAGGAGTACCCATATCCACCTCTCGGGCCATGGTGGCCCTAATATCTGGATGCAACCGGCCACAAATCTCCGCATACTCTCTGCATCAGTAGGTAGTATCATGAGTCCATGGCGAGACAACTCTGAAAATCTGGCCTCATAATCTGTCACTAACATCTGTCCCTGCTCTAGCCGTTCAAACTGATACCCCAGCTCTTCCCTCTCAGAGGGTGGGATATATCTATCCAGAAACATCTGCGTGAACTGCTCCCAAGTGACAGGAGGAGAACCTGCTGGCCTGCTGAGAATATAGGACTACCACCACCTACGAGCTCTGCCCTCCAACTGAAAGGTAGTGAAATCCACTCCGTGGGACTCTAGTATCCTCATGTTGTGCAGTCTGTCCCTGCACCTATCCACAAAATCCTGGGCATCCTCGCCTCTCTCACCCCCAAAGACTGGAGGGTGCAATCGGGTCCATCTATCCAATAGCTTCTGCGGATCGTCGTCCGCAACTAGTCTGGGCTCAGGTGCTGCTGCAATATGCTGGACCCCACCTACGGGCAGTGTACCTGGGGTATGATGTAATGCTGCTGTCTGGCCTGTAGCCTGAGCTGTAGGGGTTTGGACTCCCCCTCCCGCCTGAGAAGTGGCAGGATCTGCTGGAAATAAACCAGCCTGGGACATGGTGTCCATAAATCTCATGAAGTCTACTAAAGGTTCTTTCTTATTAGATTAAACACTTTAACGTATACCCAATTTTTAAAACTTAAAACATGAATCGACAAGGAAAATTAGCCATTTTTAATCAAAAGCAATCATGAAGAGGCGTGAGCCAATATATATACATCCCGAAATCCATAATAACTATCACGTGTGTGCCAGGAACTAGTGTCACAAGTCCTATGGGCATACTAACAAGAAAAAACAAAAGATATAATATACAATCCCATTGTCTGAAGGAAATAGACGGGAAATAAGCAAAAGAAACCCCATGGTGCTGCCGGATATTGCCAGGAGGAAGCAGCTCACCGTGAAGTCAGTTCCGTCAATGATCGAAGTCGGGCTCCGGTCCGACAACCAGATACACCAGCCTCAGAACTTGTACAATTAAGTACAGAAGTGTAGTATGAGTACATAAATATATATATGTACCCAGTGAGTATCCCGCCTAACCTAGAAGAGGTAGTGACGAGAGGTCGACAAGACACTCACTAAGGTCCAACAATATAATTTAACAGAATATGATAAAAATGGTAGGCATGTAAAGGCGGTGAAGCAACAAATATATATACAAGGCACTGTAATCCAAGGAAATACTGGGAATGAATAAAACAATTACTACTTCACCTTCCCCCAAATGTCTGTCAACTCAATGTCCATGAATTTAGTAACAAATAAATCATGCGCATACAAGGTAAGGACAACCGGCCGGAGTCATAAGATAGTCATGTTCGTGCACTGCCGAGGGTCGAACGACCCGAACCATAAGTGCACCTCTCCATAAAGTACTCACATCTATGCACTGCCGAGGATCGAACGACCCGTACCAAAAGTGCATATCTCAATGCTCTCTATGCACTGCCGAGGATCGAACGGCCTGAACCAAAAGTGCATCTCTTAATCCACCGTGGCATACGACCTGTTCCCATAAGAGTGGGGAAAATCACACTCCGCTCGCGGAATGTAAATTGCGAAGCGGTCACATGCACACACAATATTCCTTTTTAAATCACTTTCAGTGAACAATTCCTTACAAGTTTTCTCAAATTCCATAACCTCAGGGAAGTAAGAAGCATGTAACATTTAATTTATTAAGCATATAGTTCATATAAAGTAAAACACAAGGCATGATGTCGGCCTAGCTACCCGGACATAACAGTAATAGTCGCTACGTACGGACTCTCGTCACTTTGTACGTACGTAGACCCCACAATTATCACATATAGAATTTGAATCACCTAGGGGGACAGTTCCCCCTTACAAGGTTAGAAAGGAGACTCACCACACGTCGCACCTACTCCCCGGGTCAAGAATGCTCCCGAAACATCGAACTCGTCACCCACGGACTCGAAACTAGCCAAATGTTATACACATATATCAATTCATATTCTAAGCATGTAATTCTCCTATTATTTCGTCAAATTCACCATTCTTGAAGAAATCCCAAAATCCAACCCCGGGCCCGCATGCTCGGATTCCAAAAATTCTCGAAGGAAACACTCACCCATAGCCTAAGGATCATCAATACATGATTTTTACCTGATTTCATAGCTAATTGATGGGAAATCTTCTAAATACTTGAAGGCCCTAGGTGACTACCCAAATTCCTAAATTTTCACTAGTTAAGTAGTTAAATTCCACTAAGAATGCATGCATTAACCACTTTAATATAGAATTTACTTACTTTTCAATGGTTGGGTCATTGAGCCCTTTTCCCAAGCTCCCAAGGTGTTATAATGGAGGAAGAAATGAATAAATAATGAAGAATCCCGTATTTAAGAAACACACTGTCTGACAGTGTTTCCGCACCTGCGGCTCGAGGACCGCACCTGCGAGCAAAGGCTCGCACTTGCGGAAATGGACGATGGAGCCTGGGCCCGCACCTGCGGAGGGGAGACCGCACCTGCGGCTCCGCTCCTGCAGAACTTTGTCAGCACCTGCAAGAAATGGACTGTCCGCTGGGGATCGCACCTGCGAGGCTGGGACTGTAGGAGCGGTCCCGCACCTGCGGTCCCACACCTGCGACTGGGCAACCGCACCTGCATATCACACCAAAACAGGTGCACTAGCAGCTATTTCAGCTGGTTTTTGCCCTCGTGTGGTGTCCGAGAGGCACCTGGGCCTACCCGAGGCCCTGTCCAAATACACCAACAAGTCCCAAATCATAATACAGACTCGCTCAAGCCTTCGGAACACCCAAAACAATGCTAAAACTCAAAATCACACCTCAAAACCCCTAGAACCAAACTTTGGAACTTTAAGTTTTCTTGACTTCGCTAACAACGCGCCGAACCGACCTGTACTACTTGTAATGACACCAAATTTTGCAGGCAAGTCATAAATGATATATCGGAACTACTCCCGATCTCGGAATTCTGTTTGTACCTCGATAACTCAAAAACACATCCCAAACCACAAATAGGAACTTAAGGAACTCGTATTTCAATATTGGGCGCCGAAACGCTCCCGGGTCATCCAAAACCCATTCCGAACATACGCCCAAGCCCGAAATCATCATACGAAGCTACCAGAACCGTAGAAACTCGATTGCAAGGTCGTTTACTAAAAATGTTGAATGAAGTTAAACTTGACCGTAAAGGCCAACCTTAAGGAACCAAGTGTTCCTATAGCGCTCTAAACACTTCCGAATCCCGGACCACCCGCCCCCGCAAGTCATAAATCACAATAAGCCACCATGGGAAGTTTCATTTAGGGGAACGGGGTCCGATAATGCAAAACGACCGGTCGGGTCGTTACACTGACCACCCAAACGCGATTGCATAGAACAAAATTTATGCTGCCCCAGATAAGCCTAAGCAATCACATCCTTACCCATGCGGTTGCATAGAAGAACACTAGCCCAAAATCTGCAATCTTTCCAAGGCCGAAATGTTCCGTTAACCACCCGAAACTCACTCGAGGCCCTCGGGACATCAACAAAACATGCCAACATATCCCATAAACTTATTCAAACTTAGTCGAGCCTTCGAAACCCTCGAAACAACGCCAAAATACCAAATCCACCTCGGATTCAAGCCTAAGAACTTAGAAACTTCTAAATTTCGCCAAAGATGTAGAAACCACCCAAAACACGTCGATGGCCTGAAAATTTAACACACATCCAAAATGACGCTACGAACATGTTCCAACTTTCGAAATTCTATTTTGACCCCGATAGCTAATTTTCCACAGTCGACCGAAAATTTCCAAAAACTTAATTTCGCCAATTCCAGCCTTATTCTACTTCGGACCTCTAATCCACATTCTGAACACACTCCTAAGTCTCAAATCACCTAAAGAAGCTATCCGAGCCCTAATCCGCATTCCGAGCTCGTTTACCTAATAGTCAACTTCCGATTGACTTTTCCAACCATAAGGCCAACTTAAGAGACTAAGTGTCTCATTTCTCACCACGACCACTCCGGACCCGAACCAACCGACCCAACACAGCATAAATAGGCTAAGCAACACATGATAAAGCAGAAATAGGGAAAACGGGGCTAAACTCTCGGAATGACCGATCGGGTCGTTACACTATAATTTTGACAGTATATCGTGAATCACCATAGTTGGCCACAAAATCCTGACGGTCGCCATAACAATTGTGCAAAAATTTCACCATCACGTTTTTGCGTCAAATTGATCCAAATCTACATCTAATAACTCTAAATTTGATATACAACCTTCTATGTAACTCCCAATAATTATTAATTTTGGATTGAACCTAAAACTTTAAAAATCTATGGACTCACTTTGTATTCTTTAAATCTTTTTTCAACCTCAACAAAATCCAACAATGGAGTTCTTAAATTTTCTCCAGCCAAACCAATTCAAATCATTAAAGATAGATAATACAAGCTCAATGGAACCTTACTCATGTAATTCCAACCACATATAAGCAACAATCTTTAGTTTTCTACCATACATATATCAGTATTTTTTAATTTTAATTATGTGCTAATTAGAAGAAGAAGAAGAAGAAGAAGAAGAAGAAGAAGAAGAAGAATAGGAAGAAGAAGAAGAAGAAGAAGAAGAAGAAGAAGAAGAAGAAGAAGAAGAAGAAGAAGCAGAAGCAGAAGAAGGAAGCGGACAAGGAGGAGAATAAGAAGAAGGAGGAGGAGGAGGAATAATGAGGAGAAGTAGACGGAGAGCAAGTTAGATTTGGAATTGAATTGCATTTGGTTGTTGAAATTCGAAGAACAAGTTATGTTTCAGAACTTAAGGTTTCAAAATAAGAAGTTGCATTGAAGCGATTTAACTACTTAAGACTCGAATTTCTGAAGTTGTATTTGAAAGATAAAATAATTTTAGATTTGATTTATGAAGTTGCATTGAAAAGATTGAACTACTTAAGATTCGAATTTCTGAAGTTACATGAAAGAGATTGAACTATCTCAAATTCGCGCGGGTACACTTTGTAAAATTTTGGGCAATACAGGTATAACTTTGATCACGCCCAACTATGCCTCCTAAAAGGTCTAGCGATCGTTGCAAATATAATCCGGCTTACAAGTCCGGAGTCGAATCACACAGGGAATTAACCTACTAATTACCACCACTAGTTTTGCACGAATTCAAGTGTTGATCCTTCAGAAATATAAAATAACGATTTGAATGTTTACTAACTAAGAGAAAAGTAAGTAAAAATGCAGTAATTTATAACTAACAGAGCAGATATTGTGGACAAGATTTGAAAAAGTCTAGGGTTATGATTTCCCCTATTGTCAGAATCTCCCCTGCCACATTTTCTATAAATTCACCTAAGTATTCTCTACCGATCGTGAGTACTTTGGGTGATTGTAGTGTATCTTGTCATGCATCCTGAGTTTTGAGCCATTTTATCAAGTAAGACCTTACATATCCTGAATGATTTGCTCAAAAATGCTCCACCTGTTGAAGCATCAACATTGGCCTTCAAGCTATCTGCCAATCCCATGTAGAACCTTTGCCCCAACATCTAATATGGAATGCCATGATGTGGACATTTAAACATCATACCTTTGAACCTTTCCACGTTTCTTGAAATGTTTCAGTTGGTTTCTGCTTGTAGATCAATATCTTATCAACTTGCTTGACAGTCTTATTGAGTGGGTAGAACTTGTTCAAAAACTGCTTGACTAATTCCTCTCAAGTGGTGATGGAGTTTATGGGGAGCGAATTAAGCCAATTCTGAGCTTCTCCAGTCATCGAGAATGGAAACAATAACAGTCTGATTTCTTCCGGTGTCACATTCGGTTGCCTTTGAGTGACACAAATGGACAAAAAGTTTTTTAGATGTTGTTGTGGATCTTCAATGTAAGACCCGGAGAACAATTTTCTTCCGGTGTTATTTTTTATTTGAAATAATTTCGCTTGTATATAAGGGACTGCAATTGCGGTTGCTAGATTTCCAGCAGTGGGATGTGCCCAATCATACAAGGCTGCTTCTAGTAGAAGAGGTTCCACACCCTGATTGTTCGGTCATTCACATTGTTTTGGTTGTTTATTATGGCACCCATGTCTTGTTCGATTTGTTCAGTTGAGTTCTGTTGTCGTTTGTCTTTCTTGTTTGCTCGATTTAGTGCCTTGAAAGCTTTCTCTGGGTCCGGTAATGCTTTGTACAATTCACCAGTTCTTGAGAAGTTTCTAGGCATGCACTTGTAACACACAAGATTACAAACATTGGAGTTTCAATATAATGCATTTCAAGGCGAGAAAGCTGAATAAACTAAGAATTCTAATAATTATTTTAGCCGTAATTAATAACACCATTAAATCCCCGGTAACGACGCCAAAATTTGATTACGTCCAACTATGCCTCCTAAGAGGTCTAGCGTTCGTTGCAAATATAATCCGGTTTACAAGTCCGAAGCCGAATCCCACAGGGAATTAACCTACTAATTACAGCCACTAGTTTCACACGTATTCAAGTTTTCAACCTTTAGAAATATAAATAGCGATTTGAATGTTTAATAACTATGAGCAAAGTAAGTAAAAATGCAGTAATTTATAACTAACAGACCAGATATTGTGGACAAGATTTGGAAAAGTCTAGGGTTATGATTTTCCTTATTGCCGGAATCTTCCCCACCACGTTTCCTATAAATTCACGTAAGTATTCTCTACCGATCATGAGTACTTTGGGTGTCGTAGATCTCTCTCAAGCAACTACCACAATTTACTAGACGTATTCTCTCGAACTACACTAGCTGGCTCTAATTGGCCACTCACTACGATCGCACCAAGGTTTCATATCTTTAATCTCGCCTTTAAACCCCTGTATTGATCTCTCAATACGTTAGGAGTTATTTTGTTCAACAACTACCTAAATGTGTAATCTCTCTCGAGCAATATACACACTAAATAGGCACAGTTAATTGAGAGCTCTTCAATCAACAACAATGAAAATATAGTTGAACAAGTAGACGAAAATAAAAGGCAAATCTATATTAGAAGTAGTAGAAAATCATCCTCCAATAGGTTCCATTAAATCCTAGATTAGAAAGTTTAGCTACTCATATATGTATCAACAATCGTCATGATGTTCAAATACATTAAACTACAAAGTATAGAGAAGTAAGAAGGGAAAACTCGTTTTCTTATTGCTCCACTGTGTTGACTA
This sequence comes from Nicotiana knightiana, assembly GCA_005239525.1. NCBI lineage: Eukaryota > Viridiplantae > Streptophyta > Magnoliopsida > Solanales > Solanaceae > Nicotiana > Nicotiana knightiana. The sequence goes on from ML381573.1 coordinate 84,468, forward strand.
GGGATAACTATTATTTGTGGTAAGAATTAAGCTCAAACAAATCAAAGAAAGCCTAAAATCATTTTTCAACCTGAGCAAAACCTAAATTTTCGCTTCAACTCACATGTCGGGCAAGTTCTAGACTCTAATACAATGACACATGCTATCCAATTTCTCACCACACATAGCACATGACTCACTAAGGACGGTTCCATTCCAATTCTCAAATAATTGCAAGTGTTCACAGAGCCATCAAATATTAACCATCAAGCACAAAGTGACACAAGCCAAGGAAACGAGATATAGGCGTCAATAAACATGTTATCTACTCAACAAGGCATCATAAAACATTTTCAAACCATAGGGAAGGTACTACACATGCTAGAGCCTAAATATACTACTATCAAACTAGTCAGAGGCACCTAGCAAATCTCATTTTTCCCATCCTTTTATTCACTAAATCCGACTCTACTCTAAAAAAAGGAAAATAAAAACTACTACCTGGTTCAAAAACATCCCGAGGAAAAGAACCAAGGCACAAAAAACCACGAGGGATTATTGCTATCTAAAATAATAAAAAGACATATATTGTTTCTTGGATTTTCTATTTTTTTTTCAATTTGTTTTTTGTTTTTTGTTTTTGGTTAGACTTTAGTCCCTCAAGAAAACTGTCTAGGAGATCCATCGTTGGGAAAAGTCCAATCATTCCATTTTTTATATTTTTTTAAGAGATTAACTACTAAAGCAATCCTAAAAACTAAACACTAACACCAGAATATTATACTAATTTTTTTTATATATTCTATGCTAAAATAGATAAGACGAAGTTAAAAAAATAATATTTACAAGTCACAGAGAATATACAACCTCCCACCCCACACTTAATTCATACAATGTCCTCAATGCGTATATAAATTCATAATAAACAAGTAGGATGGTAAGGAGACTTCCTGATCAGTCATCGTCATCACATTCATCTTCAAAGGCCCCATATGCAGATGTCCACTCTTCATCCTCTGCTCCCTCCTCAGCATCATCATCTTCCTCCTCCTCAGACTGCTCTTACATTTTGACATCCTCATCCTTTGGGAGTTGTTGGCCATCGCCAAGCCCAACCAGTTGTTGGGCATGAGCATTGAGCGGGAGACGCGCCTCCAAGACGGCCCTCTCCTCCGTAATGGCCGTCCTTCCTCCAATCCTAACAATGACTCACTATAACACTCTCCTCCTTCGCCCGAATGTTGATGATGACCGTCAGTAGGAGGGGTGGTGGAATGACTACAAAAAAAGCTTGCTCCCCCTCCACCTCTTTTTTTGTCAGATACTGAGTCAGCATGTTACCGAAGGAAAATCTATCAATTCTCTTGCTTGTTCACACCTGTGCCATCTGGTAGCTTATCAAGTGGCCCAAATTCACTTTATGTCCAGTCCTTAGAAAGTACAACAAGCATACCCTTTCACGGCTAAAAAGAGTCTCATGGTTTCATGGTAGTAAGCGCGTGTTGATCAATGTCAGCCACCTGAGCTTCCACCTTCATTTTTTTCTTTGGAAATTTCCTATGACGCTGGGTCTTCTTGTCACGAACCCAAGCGGCCACAGAATTGAAACCACAGAGAGTGTGTGTCAGCGCCATATATGTTGGGCGGGTAATAATGTTATCCAGGGGCTCCTGGGGAACATCGAAAAATCAATCAACCTCCCCCGAATAGGAACTAGCTGCTTAGGATCATTCAGATCATACCCGGCGTAAAACTCACGGACAAGGTTTACATTTATATCCCTAGTGTTTCCAACACGTAGATCAATGCCAGATCATGAATACCCTTCCAAATTGAGTGATACTTAACTTTTAGATGGAGCTCATGAACAAGTGACTCAGAGTGTATATGTTTCGGTCGACAAAGCTTGTACCAGTCCATGGCATATAAGGGTATACTCTTAAGTCCAAATTCTCGATGTCCTGCCTATTGTGGGCGTGATTCTGCTACAGCTACAACAAATTGCAATCCCTCAACCTAGCTTGAAGTGGCCTCCCCTCATTTACTCTTTTTTGGTGGAGGTGTGCAGGAATCCTTGGCTTTAGTGGGAGCAGGGTCTTTGCCCTTGCTTTTACCGTTGTCCTTCTTATGAGGTATATTCATACCTACACAAGTAGAGATTAGTCAGTCTTGGATGCATTGAATCACTTCAAAACATGGTTTTGCGACCCCACACTTAAGATTTCATCACATAATGTTCAAAAATTTTCGAGGCTAATCAAACTTCACCTCGTTATTTTAGCATGAGAATCAAACAATGGCATAATGATGTCTACTACAATTGCGAAGCATATAGCTACCAGTGATCCACCCTACACTTAAAATTTCAAGTGGTGCACGGGGACATACAACTAGTATTACAATCCTGGAGACTCGGGCTCTAATGGGGGCAAAGAGTTCCTTTGAGGTATTTTTCCAAACACTTAGCTAGCACTAGTGTTGTCAAAGTGGTTGTAGAGATGAGCGATTGACTCACCCTACCCAAATCGGCTTGGGGATTTAATTTTATCACCCTTGTACATAATAGCAATATCCAATGGGGTTTATGGGATTAGGGCGAGCAAGCACATTGTTGCTATTAAGATATACCCACAAGTTGTTGAATTTGCATTACTTAACTTTTGACAAATAAAAGAGTTAGAAACATACCTTAGATGTTTATGAGGAGGAAGTGTTATTCAATTGATGTCTCAAGTGAATGAAGGAGTGGGTGAATGAATGTTTTTAATGTAGTTTAAGGGGGGGGGGATAGGACGCGCAATGGGTTGTGTTTTTAGGGGTGTGTGTGTTTGTGTTGCATTTTAATAGGAATAAGTTAGAAGAAAACAAAGCTAAAAAAAATTGAAAACAACACATTACCAGGCGACGCGAGCTCCTTAGAAAGAAAATTACCTGGTGAGGTGAAACGCGAGGTGGACCTCGCTACCTCCCTCGTGGCTCAAGGTATAGAGCACGCTGGACAGATGGCGACGCGAGCTATACCGTGAGGTGGACCTATCTACCTCCCTCACGATGCGAGAATTATAGCGAACTAAATGCCTGGAGACGCAAGCTCCAAAGCGAGGTGGAAGGTTTGCGACGCAAGGTTTGCTTCCAGGTGCGCCGTGCATTAAACTGGGCAATGTGAGGTACACAATGTTGTTTGGAATGTACGTATCTAATCTTTATTTCATTTTGTGAATGAATCCAAGCGCCATGAATTTCCATCATGCTCCATTACCTGATCAAGCACCAAGATTTAGCTAAAAATTTGTTAGTGCATAAAAACAAACAAAAAAATTCTAGCTAAACTAAAATAAACTACGAATTGGGTTGCCTCCCAATGAGCGCCTGATTTAACGTCATGGCATGAAGAATACAATATCACAACGGGTTGCCTCCCATGGAGCGCCTGATTTAATGTTGTGACACGATGTAGGGTATCAAACTTAAGGTTCACTCAACATTTGAGGCTCCTGCAAATGAGTAACTGATATTACATTTTCCTCATCCATGCCAAGGTAATGTTTCAACATTTGCCCATTGACTTTAAACATGTTCGTTCCATCCTCGGATTCAATATCTTCAGCTCCACTTGAGAGTACTTGCACAACTCTAAATGGTCCCGACCACCTAGATTTCAACTTACCCGAAAATATTTCAATCTTGAATTATAAAAAAACACAAAATCTCCGGGTTTGAAAATCCTCTCTTGAATATGCTTATCGTGCTTCATCTTCATCCTTTGTTTGTACAACTTGGTACTCTCAAAAGCATGGTAATAGAATTCGTCAAGTTCATGAAGTTCTATGACCCTACTCGTACCAGCGACCTCCTTGTCAAGATTTAATTGCCTTAATGCCCAGAAATCTCTATGCTCTAACTCCACTGGTAAGTGACACGCCTTTATAAACACCAATTTGTATGGTGACATACCAATCAGAGTTTTGAATGCTTCGGTAGGCCCATAGGGAATCATCCAATTTTTTTTCCCAATCAGCCCGAGTAGCATTTATAGTTATGGTCAAAACACTCTTGATTTATCTGTTTGACACCTCCACTTGCCCACTTGTTTGTGGGTGATACGGAGTGGCGACCTTATGGAGAACGCCATATTTCTCCAACAACTTTGCAAAGGCTCAGTTGTAGAATTGGGTGCCTCCATCACTGATGATCACTCTTGGAGTACCAAATCGAGTGAAGATATTTTTTCTTAGAAAACCAATAACTCCCATTGCATCATTTGTTGGGAGTGCCACGGCTTCTACCCATTTCGAGACATAGTCCACAACTACGATTATGCACTTGTTGCTATATGAGCTGACAAATGATCCCATAAATCGATTTCCCATACATCAAAGACTTCAACCTCTTGATTGGGTTCGTGGGGATCTCATGTCGACGGGAAATATTCCCCATTCGTTGACACTCATCACAACTTTTCACCCAGAAGTGTGCATCTTTAAACAACATCGGCTAATAAAAGCCCGACTCCAGCACTTTAGCAGCTCTCCTTACTCCTCCAAAATGGCCTCCATACGGGGAAGCATGACACGCCTACAAAACAGAAGGTTGATCTATCTTGGGAATACATCTCCGGATCATGTTATCAATACAAATCCTAAACAAATATGATTCATCCCAGAAGTACATGCGACCATCACGAAAGAACTTTTTCTTTTGCACAGAGGACAAGTCTGTCACACCCCGAACCTAGGGGGAGAGACCGGCACCGTGTGCCTCACCTATCCTTGCGTACCAACTTGCAATTATGGGACTCTGAGCATATAATGTCATACTTTGGCCATGGGCCACATTGCAAGACAATTGCAAATGCTGACTAAACAGTAATATAATTCTGGGCCGACAAAGCCATCATAACTACTACAGCTGGCAAACCAACAAAAGATACATAAAAGGCCTACAAGCCCAACATACTGCACTAACTGACAGGATATGTCTACAAGCCTCTAGTGATGGATATATTGTGATTGGAATAGGGCCACAACTCATAACATATATATATATATATAGCTTTAGATCCGACAACCCCAAAGGGTATGGAGCATACCGATCAAGCTGAACTCAGGCAACACTTAATGAAGAGGTCTACCTGTCTGTCTGTCTGAACCTGCACGCATGAAATGCAGCGCCCCCAGAAAAGGGACGTCAGTACGAAATAATGTACCGAGCATGTAAGGAAATATACTGAAAACTGAAACTGAACTGATAATATAATAAGTGAAAGTAACAGGAAGTCAAAGATAATCTGAAGATATGCTTACCTGCTGATACTGACTCAACTCTCTCAATATAGTAAGTAAAATAGTTGTCCAGCCCTATAAGACTCGGTATATATATAACTTCTCTGCCATAGTAGGCTCGCTCATAGGCGCTCGGCCATACTAGGCTCTGTATCTCAAACAACTGGGCTCGCTCATAGGCTGTCGGCCACAGTAGGCTCGGTATATAACTTACTATCTGATCAGAGGTTGCCCAATAGGGCCCTGCCCATCGATTGTAGCTCGATGGTAATGAAAATACTGTAATACTGCATATATAGGCTCTCTGCTCTCTTGGCTGGAAGAAGGAAATACTCAATTGAATATGAACTCCCGATAAGGAGAATATTGTATCTTACAAAACTAGGAAACATAAATTCTAGGACATGAGTTTTTCTTTATACCTCGTTATCAAACTTGTGTAATTACGAGATCATGCCAAAATGAAGGAAGAGCTTAGCTTTAACATACCTGGACTAGGAAAAAATTCGTATGATATTCTTGGAAAAGGGTGCACCGTACTCCTTTAGAAATGCAAAATTTTACGTTGCTATGATGTTAACAAACCTCGTTGGAATATTTTTTTCAAGAAATCTCGTTGAATTCATGATGCTAGCATTGGAATTGTTTGTGTTTTGATCGTTGAATTCATGCTGCTAGCGATGGAATTGTTTGTGTTTTGATTCAAGCATAATTTCTTGATTTTTGATAAGCCTTTTACTAAGTGGGGGTGGGCCCCACTTATAGCTTAGTTGGCCAAAGCAATGTCCATGTTTTTGCCACATTTCATGTGAAATCAAGAATCACACTTATATAAAATCTTTGGCAGCCACATTAATGGGGTTCAAACCTTATCCAAAATTATTATCAATTAACCACTAATATTTTGATTAACTTGATAATCTCCCACTATCCAATAATTAACCAATTACCCATATAATTAAGAATGATCTCAACTTACTTAAAATACTACTCACTTTTAACATACCTTGCACACCTTATTATCATGGTCATGTAGTACTTTGTATGGCACTAGTCCATAATATCGGGTATTATCACTCGGACCGTATTTTATCCCAAATCAACAACCTTCAATAAAACTCATTTTCTTTGATTCGTTTATCCTTTATTTTTCACGACACTTATTGCTTGTTATAAATAGCAAAATACTTATAATCCCAAAATAATCTCATTCCCGAGCTCTCATCAATTTATTTATGGCATACTTTCACGTACGAAAATATGGGGTGTAACATCATTCCCCCTTTTGAAACATTCATCCTTGAATGTTGACTGATGCACTTATCATTACCATAACCTGTAGATCTTGTGAATACTTTAGTACTCCTCTTTCCATCTAGGCAACTGTTCTGTGAATAAGTCCAAAGGCCAAGGCATTCCCCCTTTTAGGCCTCTTTCTCATACCATGACTTGTGGTCAGAATCTTTCCAATCTCGTAACTATTGTTACCTTCTATCATGCATCCTGTACGATTCTGACCTTGTAAGTGTGCCTATGCGACTCTTCTTTCCTTTTTTCCTATGATTTTTAGCCATTACTGAAGTCTCGCTTGATAGTTTGTCGAACTTACGAATATTGCTATATCTTATTTCATAGACCCGATTATCCATCCACATGATTTTACTTCATCTAGGTAGGTCATACTGTGCCATAAATCTTACTTCGATTTATCGTTACTGAGGTCTGCTACCAAACTCTAGGTTACTCTTGTTGCTTACCCCATATGTATAAATCTAGTTCCTTTAATGCTTCCTCATTACTGTTCATCTTAAGAATGACGACCTAATCTCAGCTCATACTTTGTGACTTTTTTCCATCCATTTTGATTTGCCTCAATATTAATGTACAATATACCACCGATAACTTGAAAATTCTTACATAATACCTTGCCACCAGGGCTTACGTTGCATCGAGGAATATTTGAAGTGATTTCCATAATCGTATTTCATAGTATCTCGATGTGATTCACCTGGGAGTATTCTAATCTCGTTTTGTCTGCGAAATATTTTCTCCTTATCTCTCTTTTGTTTTTCTTCAAATCATTATTCAATCAAAGGACCAACCGTCATCTTTAATCTATCATAATTATACCTTCATTTTATTACCAGGTCAACATTCCATTTCTTCTAAATGCTACTAGTCATAGACTCCTTTGAGCTCATTCAGGCTATACTGAGCTTTATATAATTTAGAGAACCCATCAGCTCTCTCTCATTTTCGCAGGCTTAACCCAGAGGGTTTATCCATTCTCGTCACCTTCACACTCACCCTTTCTTATCCTTACTCATGTCTTCCTACAATCTTGTCGCTCTAACATACTTTAGCTTGCAAACCATTCATATCCATTTATACTACTCGCAACCTTCCTTCAACTTCCTTGCACCATAGATTTCCTTGTGTTATTCTGGAACATCAAGTGAGACATCACATCGTCTCTAACTCTTCCTTTACTTTATTAACTAGACCTCTCGATACCTAGAAACCATAGGCTGTAATATATCCCACTGATGATTCCACTATCATTCCTGGATATTGAATCCCCACGCTTCTAGCCTTCTATCCGAAGTATGGACTATTCACAATCTTCTGTATTTGTGTACCTCGTACGTTGTTCACCTTTACCTTACTTATCTTAAAGTCTCACATGACATCTTCTATTTCCTTCATGACCTCCCTTCCATATAGGTATAATTGACATCCACAACTTGAACTTCTATTATAATACTTTCACCTTTTTACATGCTTCGATGAGAGATTTATACCGACTTCTTATGAGACTGGTATTCGTCTAACTGGACCTCTGTGCAATGTTCTCAATCACTATGTCCATAATTTTTTGGGTTCAATAATCAAACTCCTGAATTACATAGTTAATGTTACTCTTTAGTTTCCTCTTTCCTCTGATAAACCTTTATGTAGGCTTAAGCTATCTTCCGATCTACGGCTCATGGTGTTAGTTATTACTGTTAACCTTTCATGGCGCTATGGAATATCCATGATACAAGTCTTTTAACAATTCTATCCTTTGTTTATGACCCGGGCTCAATTCTTCCTTTTAACTTATACCGGAACCTTCTAGGGTTGTATCATTGTCAATATATATGATGCATGGATAATACTCCAAACTTTTAAGTGCGTTCATAACGTAACCAACTATGTTCATTGATAGAATAATTTCTTTTGTTCTATCTTAGCTTTCTTTAAACGTAAGCTATTACTTTTCCTTGTCTTTCTGCCCCCTTGTTGCATCCATACTTAGCTTATATTAGTGCCTACACATATTGTAATTCTATACAACTCATATGATCTTGAATATCACTTCTGATTTTACTCCCTGTTCATTAGCCACGGTAGGTGCCACTTCCTTATGGAGTGCATACAATGTTGTTTTGAGACTGTTGTTATAAGACTATTTTCTCTTTAGGTCACTAAGTTTAGGTTGAAGCCTTTTTTCTTATTTTCCTTAGCTAGTCTTTCATTGTAGTACTTAGGGAGGACCCTTTGACTTTTGTAAAGCTGCGAGCTTATTACATCATATACTCGATGAAATTTTTATGCCCCTCCTCGCCTATAATTATCCGCGGTTACTTACCTCCACGCCCTTGTGCTTGTAGGGTTGCTTCTGAACTTGATATTTTGACCATCTTCCCAGTGGCACTCTCTTTTATTTTCGTGATACTCATATGATTCCTTTAAATACCCAACTCCTATGCAAATATTTCTCAAGGGTTCTGATGTCAAATCTGTGAAACTGAACTCCCCATATTGGGGTTCACTATGTTTATTTTACATGGTCTGTTGATTTATCTGTAACCTCTTGTCTAGCCATAACTAGACTCTTCCCGAATCAACTACTGACTGCTCGCTAGTCCATTCTCATATCAATACTCCGCGTAATCTTTCTTGGGTTATTTCCTTTTTTTTAACTTACATCTTGCGCTGGCTTTTTATTTATCAATAACATCCCGGGCTGGAACCCTTACTTCCTCTCCTTGACATTGTGCTTGCTTAATGTTCTGGAATCGTAACATATACGTAGGATCTGAATAAGTGTAATCTCATTCATTTTTCATTTTACCGCATTCTTCCTTTACCATTCCATGATTAGTAGAACCACTTAATTCTGACTTCATGGCACATCACTCCATATTTGCCCCTTTTGGGAAGTGCTAAGAGTTAGTGCTACGACGATCTACCTATAGGTGTTTTACCTCTTCATCTTTGGCGTCTTTTCGAATCAACGATGACCCTCACTCGCCTTGCAGATATTTCTATACCAAGGATAACAAAGTTCCTTACTCACAAGGGTGACACTTAGTGTAACTGGTATACATAGTCCCTTAAGCTTGAATTTTCTCCCATTGCTTGCTTTACGGAAGCGTCTTCCTGAATGACCTTTAAAAGGTTATTCTTTTGTCGTCCTTGCTATTATAGCTGGAACGCAATCCGAAATTCTCATGATGTTGACCATTATTAAATCACTCAGTCCCTAATCATGTTTAGTTTATCTTATTCACCAGCCCATACTGATTTCTATTATTTTGAGGTCTAACTTTTCCTTCTGGTAGTCACGTTGGAGTCACGAACTTATTTCTCAAAGTGAGGATATGACTTTGTGTCCTATACTCTTTTATTGTCTCAAAGCCTGACACCTCTCGTATTTTCCTTCACTTGACTATAGACTCTGTAATACTGTCAGTTTTTTATCTACCATTGTAATCCATGTATTACGTCTTACTCATAATTCTCTATTAATTCTCTTCTTATTTCTTGCTATCATTTATGTCAATAACTTTATTCCAAAAACTTCGACAAGACATTCTTTTGCTTTTAGCTCCCCTTTCTCCATCCATGGGCTCTTCGGGTTGCCTAAAATTCTTTCTATGCTAGGGACGGGAGTCATACTAAGGTAATATTTATCCCTTCAAGGTTTCCAGTGCCTGTCTTCGGAATTTTTTTTTGATCATGCTAGTTGTGAGACCCCATGTTTTTTTTATTCTCTTACGTAATATACGTAACGTGGCGTTGTTATATAAGATATATATGATTGGGTATAGTACATTGAGAGAATAAGACTGAAAATGTGTGGTAATATCAAGGAATAAAACAAAAGCTTTAGGTCAAAGGAATCCCTTAAACAAAGGTTCATGGTTAAAGAAATGACTCGGGTAGCACCCCGCGCGTTTGGAGGGTTTAAGTTAACTTGTACCTGTGGGATAAGACTAAGAGTGCCTAATATGCTAAGAATAATGTGTTATGAGGTATTATAATATCACACTGGTCACATGTTAATTTTTGGAGTCAACCAAGTTGCGAAATAAAGATCGGCAAAAGTTATCGTAAATTTCTCTAATAAATTTTCTAAACTTAGGGTAAAATGTATCAGATCATTTCTCCCAATATATGAGTTATGGGACCCACAACCTACCTAATCGAAGGTCTACGAGTCTAGTTCGCAACCAAAAATACCTCACATAAAACCGACATTGGAGTAAGAATTTATGAGTGTTTTACCACGGACTGTCCGGGCTGAAACCGGGTCGCGAATCGGGTCGGGTCAAACAAGTAGTATAAGTCGGAAAATCCGACTTTTAAGACCCCAAAACATTTCATCTTCGTCCAAAAATAGTGATAAATCTGAAGAGAGGGTTCCATGGTGTTCTTGAGTGATTAAGGTACGTTTTTAACGATTTCTATCATTAAAGTTTGCCGCCGTGCCTAGAAACGCAATCTCTATGCTTTGCAATCGTTTTCCCCTTCTATTAGTTGTGTTTGGAGCTATTTTTGGAAGATAAGAATTTGTTGTTCTTGCTGGTTCTTCAAGATTTATACTTGGTTTGCCAAGGTAATCATCTCCGAACTCTTTTATGATCGTATTTACAAAGTTCTACGGACGTTTCGTCAAGTTACGGTCATATGGAAAATCTGCCGATTTAAACTCAATTATGAATTGTTTATAGGTGAGAATAAGCTGCATATATATAGTGTTTGTGAAGCTTAGGACGTAAGGAACAACGTTCGTGAAGGAACTACCGGCATTCAGACGTTCGTTGGAAAGGTATGTTAAGGCTAAGCTCCGTCCTTCCTTTTAACACGAATTCTGGGAAATTTCTTAGACGCCAAATGTGGTATTTTACTATTCTATTGCTAGGAAGACCTTCTGAGAAAGGCATTGGGATCGTAGCTGAAGTATTTTTATGATGCTATTAGGTTGATATTCCACTCGTTCGGTTAAATAGGGTATTCGACATCTATATATGTTATTTNGTAAAAATAAAGGCATTTCGCATTTGTGATCAGTCCTTCTTCCTTGTTAAAGTGTATTTTAAAATATCTAAAGTGATACGTCGATTTCTAAAAATCTCAAATATAATTTTTATGTTTAAACTACTAAAACACTTTATGGATCTTATGATCTTATGAACCGGGTATTCAAACCATTCTTGGATGAACTTATGATTGTGTTTATTGACGACATCCTGATATATTCACGATCGGAAGTCGAGCATGCGGACCACTTGCGAGCTGTATTGTAGATTCTCCAGGACTACATGTTATATGCTAAATTCTCTAAATGTGAATTTTGGCTAACTTCTGTAGCTTTTTTTGGTCATGTTATTACCAGCGATGATATCAAGGTTGATGGCCAAAAGATTGAAGCTGTGATGACTTGGCCGAGGCCCTTGAATCCGACAGAGGTTCGTAGCTTTTTAGGCTTGGCAGGGTATTACCGAAGGTTTGTAGAGGGATTTTCTGCACCATTGACAAAACTGACACATAAGGGAGCCAAGTTTCAATGGACTGAGGCATATGAACAAAGTTTTCAGGAGCTAAAGAAAAGGCTTACTACGGCACCTGTCTTGACTCTTCCGGATGGAACCCAGGGTTATGTTGTATATTGTGATGCCTCGAGAATTAGCCTAGGTTGTGTTCTTATGCAGCATGGTAAGGTTATCACGTACGCCTCCAGACAGTTGCGGAAACATGAACAGAACTATCCTGCGCATGATCTTGAGTTAGCTGCAGTTGTCTTTGCCCTAAAGATTTGGCGGCATTATCTATATGGGGTTCATATTGATGTTTTCACCGACCACCAGAGCCTTCAGTATTTATTTAAACAGAGAGAGTTGAACCTACGACAAAGAAGATGGCTAGAATTACTAAAGGACTATGATGTTGATATTTTATATCATCCCGGCAAAGCTAATATTGTTGCTGATGCCCTTAGCCGGAAGTCCATGGGCAGTCTAAGCCATGTTGAAGCTGATAAGGTCAAGATGACCAAATATCTATGCCAGCTAGCTAGTTTGCAGGTGCGTTTGGTAGACGCAGAGGGTGGACGCATTCTCGTTCAGAATACGGCAAAATCTTCTTTTGTTACTGAAGTAAAAGAGCGACAACACGAGGATCCTGAGCTTATAAAACTGAGGGCAAGTATTCCACATCAGCGACAACCTTTATTTGAGCTAACTGGAGATGGAGTCCTTAGATACCAGGGCCGCTTATGTGTACCGACAGCCGGAGAGCTCCGCACCAAGATTCTTTCGAAGGCCCATTATTCTAGATATGTAGTTCACCCCGGAGCGACAAAGATGTATCGGGACCTTCGACAGATCTATTGGTGGAATGAATGAAAAAAGATATCGCAGAGATGGTAGCCCAATGTCCCAACTGCCAGCAAATTAAAGTCGAACATCAGAGGCCTGGAGGCCTAACTCAGTATATTGAGCTTCCATTATGGAAATAGGACATGATAAATATGGATTTCATCACTGTTTTTCCTTGCACTCCACGGAGGTATGATTCTATTTGGGTAATTATTGATAGGCTTACAAAATCTGCTCATTTCCTGCCAGTTAGGACGATATATTCAGCCAAGAATTATGCCAAGCTTTACATTCGAGAGATTGTTCGCCTTCACGGAGTGCCATTAACATTATCTCTGATCGAGGGGCTCAATTTAAAGCACATTTTTGGAAATCTTTTCAGAAGGTTCTAGGCACGCAGGTAAATCTTAGCACCGCTTTTCATCCGCAAATGGATGGACAGGCAGAGCGTACTATTCAGATAGTTGAGGATATGTTACGTGCCTGCGTGCTAGATTTTAAAGGAAGTTGGGATGATCATCTACCTCTTATTGAGTTCGCTTATAATAATAGCTTCCAAGCTAGTATTCAGATGGCTCCTTACGAAGCACTATACGGGCGGAAGTGTAGGTCGCCGATCGGTTGGTTCGAGGTTGGGGAAGCAGAGTTGCTAGGTCCTAATTTAGTCCAGCAAGCAATGGAAAAGGTAAAAATTATTAGAGATCATCTGCGTACAACACAAAGTCGGCAGAAGTCTTATGCAGATGTTTGACGACGAGACTTAGAGTTTGATGTAGAAGATTGGGGTTTCTTGAAAGTATCGCCTATGAAGGGATTCATGCGATTTGGAAAGAAGGGGAAGCTCAGCCCTAGGTATGTTGGACCGTATAAGATTATTCGAAGGATTGGTAGGGTGGCATACGAGCTTGATTTGCCTTCAGAATTGGAAGCAGTCCATCCTGTGTTTCATGTATCTATGTTGCGGAAGTGCATTGGAGATCCTTCACGTATTACGCCCATTGAGGATGTTCACATTGCTGAAGACTTATCTTATGCAGAAGTACCAGTAGCTATTTTAGATCGGCAGGTAAGAAAGCTTCGAACTAAAGAAATGGCTTTCGTGAAAGTGTTATGGCGAAATAACAACATCGAGGAAATGACCTGGGAAGCTGAGGAGGAAATGAGGAAGAAGTACCCCCACCTATTTATGACTTAAGGTGAGTCGCATTTAAATAGTTGGCAACTATTTCTTTACAACAACTTAATTGGATTTTAAATGACTTGAAAGTGCAATTTAAATTTATTATTGCGAGATAGCTATACGAAGCCTAGTAGTTGGAATCTTCAGAATTTGATTTATGCTTTGAAAATGTAACAAATATAGCCTCGCAAATAACAGATTAGCGGGAAAGAAATGAAACCAAGGAATTGACTTGACCCATTCACGGACGAATATTCTTAAGGGGGGGAGACTGTGAGACCCCATGTGTTTTTTTCTCTTCTCTTACGTAATATACGTTATGTGGCGTTGTTATATAAGGTATATATGATTGGGTATAGCACATTGAGAGAATAAGACTGAAAATGTGTGGTAATATCAAGGAACAAAACTAAAGCTTTAGGTCAAAGGAATCCCTTAAACAAACGTTCGTGGTTAAAGAAATGACTCGAGTAGCACCCCACGCGTTCGGAAGGTTTAAGTTAACTTGTACCTGTGGGATAAGACTAAGAGTGTCTAATATGCTAAACATAATGTGTTATGAGGTATTATAATATCACACTGGTCACATGTTAATTTTTGGAGTCAACCAAGTTGCGAAATAAAGGTCGGCAAAAGTTATCGTAAATTTCTCTAATAAATTTTCTAATCTTTGGGTAAAATATATCAGATCATTTATCCCAATATATAAATAGTTATGGGACCCACAACCTACTGAATCTAAGGTATACGAGTCTAGTTCGCAACCAAAAATACCTCACATCAAACCGACATCGGAGTAAGAAGTTATGACTGTTTTACCACGGACTGTCCGGGCTGAAACCGGGTCGCGAACCGGGTCGGGTCAAATAAGTAGTATAAGTTGGAAAATCCGACTTTTAAGACCCTAAAACATTTCATCTTCATCCTAAAACTGTGAGAAAGCTGAAGAGAGGGTTCCATGGTGTTCTTGAGTGATTAAGGTGCATTTTTAACGATTTCTATCGTTAAAGTTTGCCCCCGTGCCTAGAAACGCAATCTCTACGCGTTGCAATCGTTTTCCCCTTCTATTAGTTGTGTTTGGAGCTATTTTTGGAAGATAGGAATTTGTTGTTCTTGATGGTTCTTCAAGATTTACACTTGGTCTGCCAAGCTAATCATCTCCGGACTCTTTTATGATCGTTTTTACAAAGTTCTACAGACATTTCGTCAAGTTAGGGTCATATGGAAAATCTGCCAATTTAAACTCAATTATTAATTGTTTATATGTGCGTATAAGATGCATATATATAGTGTTTGTGAAGCTTAGGACGTAAGGAACGACGTTCATGAAGGAACTACCGGCATTTGGACGTTCGTTGGAAAGGTATGTTAAGGCTAAGCGCCGTCCTTCCTTTTAGCACGAATTCTGGGAAATTCCTAAGACGCCAAATGTGGTATTTTACTATTCTATTGCTAGGAAGACTTTCTGAGAAAGGCATTGGGATCGTAGCTGAAGTATTTTCATGATGCTATTAGGTTGATATTCCATTTGTTCGGTTAAATAGGGTATTCGACATCTATATATGTCATTTTGTCGGTTTCTTAACTATATGTCCATATATATGAATTCTTATTCGTATTTGGGTTGTGTGACTTAAAAATAAAGGCATTTAGTATTTGCAATCAGTCCTTCTTCCTTGTTAAAGTGTATTTTAAAATATCTAAAGTGATACGCCGATTTCCAAAAAATTCAAATATAATTTTTATGTTTAAACTACTAAAACACTTGATTTTTTTTTTTGAAATACTTTCTTTTACTAATTATCAAGAAATCAGGTATAAGGACTAAGTGAAGCACCTTAAGATTTTTATGAACATCTTCAGAGTTAAGTTATCTTTCTAAAAGTCGAGTTCAGTTTTCAAGCTTATTCAAAAAACATATGAGGTTCACCGAGACATTTGTATGCGATACGAAGGTGATTATGAGATTATGAGAACAAGAGTACCAATGAGCCAAGATTGGCTAAGTTCTTGTTATGGCCTATTATGTGCATTCAAAGTTCATATCATACATGAAAATATTTGCATGGACTTCGAGCTATAATCAGAGGTAAGGGGCCTATTTGCCCGAAAGACTATATATATTGTACAGATGGCCACATGTTGGAAATATGATACCGGTTAGCTACTGGGAGAGACCGCCATTTCTAGCATTTGGTTGGGTATGTCATGCATTTGCATCAATATGTATGTATTCACGACATACGATTACATGAGCATACCATGCATATTTGATTACTATGAGGTCGGATGTCGGCCATGGAGGCTATCAGAGTTTCAGTGTCAGGGGGTATCTCTATTACCCTTTTTTAGATCAGCTATGTATGATTTTACTTTCTGCCTTACATACCGGTACATTTTTATTCGTACTGATGTCCCGTTGCCTGGGGACACTACATTGTTGTTTCGTGTGTGCAGGTCCAGGTAGGGACTCTGATCGACCCCTCCGCTAGGATTTCAGGGTTCAGCTGTGAGTTGGTAAGCTCCACCTCTTCCTGGAGCTTCCATAGGATGGTTACTCTTGTTGTATAGTTTGGGTATAGTCGGGGCCTTTTCCCGACAACACTTATGAAACGCTTAGAGGCTATTGTGGACACAGTATTCTGGGTTTCTTTTTGCAGCTTTCAGTCTCCAGCCCATAGGCTTGGCATGTATATATATGTATGTAGGCATGTATGTCTTCAGTCGCGGCCTCGTCGACTAGCTAGTACTTTATTATTTTGGCTTGTCTACCTTTGTTTATATGGCTTATTGCTATACAGGTCATGACCTTAACGGTCCAGGCTTAGTATTTCAGATGTTGTGCTGCCCAATCTGTTGAGCCCCCAGTTTAGTTAGCTAGTATGTTTAGTGGCTAACTCGATTGAATACAGTATCGAGTGCCAGTCGTGCCTCCCCTAGTTTGGGGCGTGACACTAGTATTCACATCTAATTGTAATATTCTAGAGTGAATCACATGGGTTTCTCACAAGAAGATCTATTAGCACATTTGTAATATCCTTTGGAAATGCCAACTAACACAAACAATTCCTTCACCATTTTGGGTTACTCTAACCCCAGCCGGATCCTGATGTTCCGTCCTTTTCTTAAACTCCACCTGTTACCCCCCCCCCATAGGCATATCTGAGACGGGCACAACCATATGTACATATCTATGTTATTGATGAAGGTAACTCAAATACTTATATCTCTCTTCTTGAACTATAAATAATGTTCATCTCCACTAATTAGGTACCTTGTACCCTTCTTTACCTTGTTTTTTTTCGAAACTTGTATCTTCTGATTTTTTTTTCATTGCTTTTTACCACAAGAGTGGAGAGATATTTTTTCCTTAGGGATCCTTATCAAGAAGCTTACACCTTTCAATACCCACATGATCTGCTGAAAACCTTACATTTACTTATCATAAGCATGATACAAAGTCGAGTTCCTCTGACTCAACACTTCCATATCCATGTCTCTTACCAACTGTCTTTCTGGATGTAGGTGTCGCCTTATTATGAATAAAAAAATAAATTTTAATAGTTTGAATTCTTACAACACGATCTCGAGTAAGAAGAAAGAGTGACAATCCTGAATGCCCTGTAGAATTCTGCTTATAAGTGTGGTGCACGACACACCCATAAACAAGACTCTACTAGACACGGCTTGTAGAATCCCTAGGACAGAACTTCTCTAATACCACATTTGTCATGCCCCGAACCTAGGGGGTGAGACCGGCACCCTGTGTGTAACGATCCGATCGGTCATTTTGAGCTCTAGCGCATCGTTCAGCGGTTTGAAGTCGTGAGAAGCTCCATTTAAGGTATTATGACCCGTGTGCATGGTCGGAATTGAATTTCGGGAAGTTTAGAGTTGATTTCGAAAAAAAATTCTCATTTCAGAAGCTTTAATTTGGAAGAATCAACTAAGATTGGAATTTTGAGTAAACGACCTCCGAATCAAGAAATTTAGGTTCTAACAGGTTCGTATGATGATTTCGTACTTGGGCGTATGTCCGGATAAGATTTTTGATAACCTAGAAGCGTTTCAGCATATAATACGGAAGTTAGCATTTTAGAAGAATTTCATAAATTTGGGCTTGAAGTGCATTTCAGAGTTATTGATGTCCGTTTGGGATTCCGAGTCTGAGAATAGCTTTGTATGGTGATTCTAGAGTTGGGAGCGCGATCGAAAGTGGATTTTGATGTCCGTAGGTCATTTTGAAGTCATTTGGCTAAAGATAGAAATTTAAAGGTTTTTGAGAAATCCGACCGGAAGTGGAAATTTTGATATCGAGGTCGGAATGCAATTACGGAAGTTGGAACAGGTCCGTAATGTTGAATATGACTTGTATGCAAAATTTGAGGTCAATCGGACGTGATTTGATAGGTTTCGGCATCAGATGTAGAAGTTGGCAATTTCTAAGTTCATAAAGTTGGGATTTGGGTGCGATTCATGGTTTCGATATTGTTTGATTTGATTTGAGGCCTCGAGAAAGTACGCTATGTTTTGGAACAGGTTGGTATGATTGTACGGGGTCCCGGGGGCCTCGAGTGGATTCTGAGTGGTTAACGGATCAATATTTGAAGTTGAAGAAAAACTGAAGGTTGCTGTCATCTGGTGTGACCGCACCTGCGAGGCTTTGACCACAGGTGCGGCTAAGGGAGCCGCAGATGCAATTTTTGGGTTGGATCCAAGGAGGCCGCAGGTACGTGTTATTTGGGCACACCTGCAGAAGCTCAGGTACGATAAGAGGGCCGCAGGTGCGGAAATCAGCCTGGGCAGAATGTTTTAAAACAAGAATTCTTGGTTCATTTTCTTCATTTCTTCTTGGACTTAGGCAATTTTGGGAGGCTTCAAAGAGAGGATTCCTTAATGCATTATCAAGGTAAGTAAACCCTTCATGCCTCTAAGTTAAATACAAGATTATATGCATGGATTAGGCATGGAAATTGGTAGGAATTTGGGAAATATTGAAGAAACCTAGAAAATAGAAATTAGATTTTTGACCACGAATTGATCATGAATATTTGAGTAGATTGTATCTTTGAGTTAGTAAGACTATGAGTAGAATATATCTTCGATAAATTTCGGATTCCGGGCACGTGGGCCCGAGGGCATTTTGGTCATTTCACTAAGCGAGGTTGGGAATTATATAATTTGGAATTTGTTGCAAATAATAGAGTATATTTTCATTTGGTTGTCGTTGTTTGGATAGTTTTGGGGCGTTGTGCATCCGTTTGGAGTCATCAGAAGGGCTTGGAGGCCGGTTATGGAATCTCGGAGCGAGGTAAGTCTCCTTTCTAACTTTGTAAGGGAAAATTGTCCCCCTAGGTGAGTTAATTAAGTATATGCTATTATCTTCGGGGGCTACGTACGCACGAGGTAACGGGAGTCCGTGCGAAGCTACTATTATGCCATGTTCGGGTAGATTAGGACCCACTAGCATGCCTTGCGTGTTGTACCTGTAATTCTGCCTGTAATGTTAAACTGCTAATATAATCGAAATCGTAATTAAATATCTAAAGAAGACTAGAGTCCATTTTCCTAATCATCTAGAAAGAGAATTGATTCCTATGTGGATAATTGTGTACCTGGTAGGGTTGTATTATGGAATATCATTAGACTTGACAAATGAGTTTCAAAACAAAGGTTTTAAAAACTATATTTCATGTTCCTTTAAAAAGAAAAGAATTTTACCACTTTCCTGAGAAAAAATGCTTTCTTGATATGAATGTGGACTCATTGTGTGAACATGTGTAACTTCGGGTGCCTGAGTCGCATGGATGATTGGCGAGCAGGATGACCCTGTATTTGTGTGTATTCATATGAGCACCTGAGTCGCAGGTATGATTCGCGAGCAGGCTAGCCTTATTATTTTATGTATAACCGCGTTGCATGATCGATTCGCGAGCGGGGCAGATAGATGCATCTATGGTTCGAGCCGTTCGACCCTCGGTAGTGCACAATTTATTATTGTTGGTCTGTGTCGTTCGACCCTCGGCATTTCTTTCGCATGATATTTACTGCGTAGTTTCTATGATTTGTGCCTGATCACTGGCCTGAAATATTAAGTTGTCAATTGAAATGACATAGATTTAAAGTTATTAAAGATTTTTGGAAGAAGTTGTTCCTTCCCGTTGATTAAATTGTTATTTGATTAAATCACCCCCAATGATTAATTATTGTTAATATGATGAAGGATTAAAATGTTAAATGTGGAAAGAGTTGATAATAATTATTCCTGATTTTAATAAATCGCCTAGGATATTCATGCTTAGTGTCGCACTTAAATATTCTCAATTGACCTTTAGTAAGTGTCTAATTTGACCTCTTGTCACTACCTCTGTGAGGTTAGGCAGGTGACTTACTGAGTATACATTGTTTTTGTACTCATGCTACACTTGCTGTGCATTTTAGTGCACAGGTACTTTCATAGCAATGTGGAGGATTCGGAGACTTAGGCGAGCTGCATCATCCGGAGGCGATCCGCAGCTGACAGAATCTCCCTCGTACTGTATGTATTTTCATTTTAAATGTCCTTTTCCAGTTTGTATTTCGGATAGGCTTTGTAATGATTGTATAAATTCTTAGAAGTTGAAAATGTACTTGTTCCATCGGGTTCTGGGATGTGTTGGGATATGTTTGCTAAAGTGTAGTATTCAAACCATTGTTTTTAATTAACAGATTTTTATTTGGTTAATATGTAATAAAGGGAAAGGAAATGTTTTCATAAATGTTAAAAACGAAAAGTTATTTCAATAAATTAATGAATTGGCTTGCCTGACATTGATGTCCGACGCCATCACGACCTTATGGATTTTGGGTCGTGACAACATGGTATCAGAGCGCTAGGTTCCCGTAGTTCTCATGAGTCATGAGCAAGTCTAGTAGAGTCTTGCGGATCGGTACAAAGACATCTGTACTTATGTTCGAGAGGCTACAGGGATGTTAGGAGTACTTCCTTCTTGATTCCTCATCGTCCGATTGGATTCCTTTGAAGCTTATGCCTATGTTTATTCCTACTCAATCTTACGCGTCGCGAAGAGTTTGCTATGAATCAGGAATTTGAGGAATTGAAATGGTGCTACAGATGTAATTTGAGGAATTGAAATGTTTTCATAAATATTAAAACCGGAAAGTTATTTCAATAAATTAATGATTTGGCTTGCCTGACATTGATGTCCGGCGCCATCACGACCTTATGAATTTTGGATCGTGACAACATGGTATCAGAACGCTAGGTTCCCGTAGGTCTCACGAGTCATGAGCAAGTCTAGTAGAGTCTTGCGGATCGGTACGAAGACGTCTGTACTTATGTTCGAGAGGCTACAGAGATGTTAGGAGTACTTCCTTCTTGATTCCTCATCGTCCGATTGGATTCCTTTGAGGTTTATGGCTATGTTTATTCCTACTCAATCTTATGCATCGCGAAGCGCTTTCTATGAATAAGGAATTTGAGGAATTGAAATGGTGCTACAGATGTAATTCGAGATGTTTCCATGTGTAACTGGTAAGGGGCTGTTGTTATAGCCCTGCAGAAGAATAATATGTCGTTTTAGCTCAGTAGCTGTGTTTCTAAGAGCCTGAAGGCTATGCTCAGGTAGTGATGATGCTTGCGATTAGTTATCGCGCGATGTCGATATGATGATAGAATGCTTGCCTGTATGTTGGGGGTGATGAATGGTTTGAAGTGGGGGGGGGGGGTCTTCTCAGAGGGTGATTTCGAG